>JAASFT010000480.1:0-19049 GCA_023333885.1 Globisporangium parvum
GCAGTCCTCGATGACGCCGACTTGCTCGGTGCTGCGAGCGAGCGCATGAAGCGTGCGCAGCAGCGCTCTCGACGCCATGGAGACACAAACTCGTCGGCGAAGCAGCAGCAATAGTAGCAAAAGCACTAGTAGCATAGATTCAAGTGTCCAAATAGATTGTGTTCGACGAACTGTCAAATATATGCTACTGGAACGTTCTTCTTCCACTGATCTGTTCACTAACTACCGCGAACACCCATTTCGTTCACTTACAGAACCGAAGTTGCTGCGTTATTACATGACGCATCGGCTACCGCTCGCCCCTTCGCTATGTCCGCAGAGCTCAAGCTCAAAAGCTCAAGGCGTGGGAGGCTGCGCTTGTACTGCGCTTGTGTGCTGCTTGCGCCATTCTTCAATTGTCGAGCCTGCGCCAAACAAACCAACAGCAACAACCCACGCAGCGGTCCTCGCTGCCACCGCCGCCTCTTCCTGCGCACGCACGCACGCACGACGCTCATACGCCTCCAGCACACGTACACGCGTGCTGTCCACTCACTCCAACAGACGCACGCACACGCACAGCCACCCGCGCGCCGCCGCAAGTAGCGCAGCACGTTGAACATGGCTGGACTCGAGACCCAGAGCTTGCCCGTGACAGCACCAGCTGCGCGCTTCGCACCTCACCCGCGCAAGCCAGCAGCGGTGATCATGCACGACCCGTCGCTCGGTGCCGACTCGGTCATTTCGTCTGAGGCCGAGACGGACTGCGAGTCGGACCGCGGCAGCGGCACGCCACTGCGCGACCACCAATCGCGCCTCGAAGCGTACATGGCGCGCAAAGGCATGCGCAAGAGCAGTGCGTTCCAGCAGCGCTTTGGCGGCGACAGTAGAGCGCCGCTTGCGCCGTTCGACCGCGCGTGCTGTGCGCGCAGCCGCCAAGCGCTCGCACCGCGCGCAACGACGACACCGATGGCGATTCCGTCGAAGACGACCGAGTTCAAAGGCTGGGACGACGACAGCGAGACGTGCGCGTGCGGTCACGCGTGTGGGTTCTTGGAAGGCGGCGACGACGACGACTGCGACGCACCTCCACCGCCGCCGGAGCTCGATCGGAGTGAGCTCGAAGGCTTGAGCGACATGATCTTTGACTTGGAGATCTAGCCCCCCCAGCCAGACATGTAGCAGAGCTTCTCGATTGGAAGGAAGGTCTGCAGCAGAGAGCGCGCGAGAGAGGAAGGATGGAGGCGCACACACACACACACACGTGCATGCGTCTTCAGCACGACCATCGTATTTATTAGTATCAAACGCCATAACTTATCGCTCGTGCTCATGCTCGTGCTTGGTCGTGTGTGTGTGGGTGTGGGTGTGTGCGTGGATAGCAAGCGATCTTTGCGCCATGTTCAAGCGCTGCTCCTGCAGCAGTTGAGCCAGCGAGAGAACAGCAGCAGGAGTCCCACTCGAGCAAAAAGAACACACTCGAGTGTGAAGGAGGAGGTGGGTGAGCTGCTTGCACCAAGCACGACGCGTGCGTCCTTGATGCCCATGCATTGAGCACGGCGTGTGCCTTGGCTGCGCGCGTGTGTGAGGACGCTCGCAGCCTCGTAATGGCCAAATGGCGCGCGCACATCACGTGCGTTTGACATGGGCTGTCAACCGCAGTGCTGCCCCATCATCCACTTTACCCACGTGTCGCGCACGCGTCAAGCCAGCACATGCAGGCAGGTCAGGTCGGTCGATAGGCAACGTGGTGCTCGAGCCCCTGCGCAGCGTGTGCCAGTGCATGAGGTCTTGAGATCGGTCGGAGCCGAGCGCATGTGAGTGATGTGATATCGAGCGGAGCGGGCCATGATCGAACGAAGCTCAACTTGGCTCTTCCCACTCACTCGCTCGCTCGCTCGCTTGTTCGCGCAGTCGTCGTCGTCGTGACGGCCAGCAAGATACTTTTTGCGTGGTGGCGAGCCACACCGACACGATCGCGATCGCGATCGCGAAGAGCGCGCGCACAAGCACGGCATGGCATGGCATGGCATGGTATGGCAGTGAGTGAGAGACCATGAGCTGCTGCTGGTGTTGAGCGCATTCCTTGCGAGCACCGTCGTCTCGAGCGTTCCTGCGAGCATTGTCAGCCATCCACAATCTTGACGAATCAAGGCTCCATGCTGTCGATAAAGCCAGCACCTGACGCATAAATCAGGCGTCGATAATGTCAGAAACTCCGTTTCGCCACAAGAACAGCAGAGCAAGCATCGTTGAGCTGCTCGAGCGGAAGTGTGCGCTCGTGCACTCGCTCGCTCAATGACGCTTGGCGTCAGTAACACAGCGCTCGCGGTCGCGCTCGTGCTCTTTGGAGCGCTCGTCAGCGTCGCAGCGCTCAAGCTCGTCTCGTACACCTGCCGCACACGAGGCACCGACGACAGCGACAGCGACAGCGACAGCGACGACGATCACGACAGTCCCACCTCAACTGCTGATGCGATCAGCAGCAGCGACAGCGAAAAGGTCGCGCTGATCGCGCAAGAGCAGCGCCGGATGCAGCGCACCGCGCAGTCGTCTGCTGCGCCGGCGTTCCCGTCGCTCCGCGCTTTGCTCGCACTGCCTGGCGCAGTGGTCGAGAGCAATTTGCTGCCGCCGCGACGCAAACTGTGCGCACCGAAGCGCTTCCACAAACCGCACTTCCATCCGCTGCTCGACGAGACAGCGCAGTGGTGGGCAGCGCAGCAGCAGCAGCAGCAAGCGGTAGTGAGTTGGGACGTCGAGACGCTCTTATCTGCACCTCAAGCAGCGACAGTGAATGCAGTAGACACCTCGCTGCTGCATCAGGGCCACACAAGATGCAGTGAGGCGCCACTGCCGTCGCCACTCCCCAGTGCTGCGCTTGACGACGTCACGGAGGTGTCGCTGCTGCTGGTCGAGTAGACAGCATCGCGTACGCAATCGAGCGCAGTGGAGCGTGTAGATAGATAGAGAATAGTCCAGGACACAGAGAGAGAGCGAGAGCGTGTACCAATACATAGAGGCAGAGCTACTGGTGTCCTGTGTCCTGTGAAGCAAGCAGTGGGGAGGGCGATCAAGAGCGTGGCGCTCTTGCCGAGTGCTGCTCTTTGATTCGAACATCATAGTGCGAAAATCGAGGGACTGCGCACCTTCAACTCAGTATGCTCTGTTTCAAATGCAATAGTGACAAAATCAACTACAAGCCTGACTAACTGCGACTGGCAGTTCGCATTTCCTGTCGTTCAAATCTCGAGCGACGATGGCGCGCGAGCGCATGCCACTCACACTCGGGCTCCGCCTCGGTGCGTCGCCCAGCTCCTGCTCCTGCTGCTCTCGCTCTCTCTCTCACAGCATAGAGAGGCGTTGTCGTAGTAAACGTGCTGACGCGCCTCTCTCTCTCTGTATGGATGCATGCATGCATGCATGAATGACTACCCGACTGCTGGCAGACGTGCTCGACAACGAAGGCATCTGGAACACGGGCACAGTCGTCGACGTCGCGCAAGACGAAGACAAGGACGAGGAACTGGTGCGTTTGCATGTTTACGTGTCTGTCTGTCGAGTAGGTCCAGACGAGTCTCACTCGCTTGTGCGTGACGATCGACTGCTGCTACGATCAGGTCGAGATCAAGTACGATGGCTGGGGCGACGAGTACAACGAGTGGATCGCCGTGTCGGCGCAGCGCCTCGCGCCGCTGCACATGTTTACGATCGTGAAAAAGTGCTGGGCAAAGCTCACCAAGTGGCCGTGGTGGCCCGCATTCGTACGTCGTCGCACTGCCTGGGGCGTCCGAGTCGTCGCACCGAGTCTCACCTGACTGTTTCTATACGCTGGCGCTAGGTCGTGCTGCGCGCACCGACAAAGCGCGGCGCAGTCGAGTCGCTCGAGGCCGAGACGAAGGTCTACGTCGAGTTCTTTGACTCGTTCGACGAGGACAAGCGCTCGCGGTACGTCCAGCTCGGCGCGGTTACGAATGCTCGGGGGTGGTTACGCTCGGGTACATCTTGTGCTTACACGCTGGAGTGGCGATGATGCGTAGCTGCTGGATGCAGCGCAAGAGCGTCGTGTCGTTTGACGACAGCTTTGAAGAGCGCGCGGCGAAGAACGTCGGCAAGAACTTCCACAAGTTTGTCGAGAGCACGCAGCGCGCGCTCGCGAGCAGCTCGCCGCTGCTGTTCGCTGGCTCCGGGACGCTCCCGATCGAGTACTCGAGCAAGTCGCCGCTCACGTACACGGCGCAGAAGCAAAAGCTCGGCGCGACGGAGTGGCACGACGCGTACACGTCGTTCAGCGACCGCTACCGCGTGCTCTACGGCTACGACGCAAACAAGACAAAGGCTGCGAGCAATGGCGCAGCTGCGACGCGCACTGCTGCAGCAGGCGATGAAGACGCTGAAGTCGCAGAGGACACAGTGTACGCGGGTACGTGCCTCGACGACCATTTGTGGTTCCTGTCTGGTTGCGCTGCTGCGGTGCTCAGCATTGCTTGCTTGTGTGGCGCGCATGGCGCGATAGACGACGACGAGAGCGACGAGAAAGAGGCTGCGGACGAGGAAGAGGCGTCTGACGGCGGGAATGACGACGAGGACGAAGAAGAGGCAGTCGAGTCGGCGCGAGGGCGGCGCAGCGCTCGGTCTGCGCCGCCGAAGCGCAAACTCCCTGCGCGCGCGAGCACGCGGCGGAGCGCGCAGAAGCGTGTGAAAGGTTAACGCAGTTGCACGTAACATGCTCCCGGCGCGAGCAGTCGGTGGTGGGCGTTCTGTCCGTCTGTCAGTCAGTCAGTGACGTCGCTGGGACGCTAGGGCTCCAGGACTCTAGGGCTCCAGGGCTTCAGGACTCTAGGGCTCTAGCGTGCGCTGACAGACGGCAGATGAACGGTTCGCTGCTGACTGCTCGCGCATCTGCTTTGCTTGGCGCCTTCTCTCGCTCTCGCCCTCTGCTGTACTCAGTGCGTTGATCCATCTGCGTCTCTGTCTGTCTGTCTGTCTGTGGTTGCATGGCACTCTCGCTCGACGGTCGTGGCCCAACACCTCCGCCTTCGCGTAACCTAGCGATCGAGCAGCTGTTGCAGTCGACCAAGCCGACTCCGCGCACCAGTGCAGCAACCGCGAGGGCGACGAGAACTGCCAGTCCGAGTGACGCAGGCGAGACATTGATCGCAAAAGCCGTGGCGCCGTCGTCGTCGTCCACGCCAGCGCACCGCGTCGTGGTCTCGAGCACTCCGATCCTCTTGACACTCGATGATGATGACGACGACGACGATGCCATCTCGAGTGCTGCAGGTGCGAGCGCCACGACGCCAGTCAGCACTGAAGGTCCCGCGGTTGCCACGGCAACAGCAACGACGACTACGACGGCTACGGAGCACCTTCCGCCGCTCGCAGACTGGAAGCCGAGTCCCGACTCGCAGATCTACCTCCTCCCATCGGACCCAGCACTGTCGTTCACGTCGCCAGCTGCCTCGGCCGTGCACCGCGCGAGTGGCTCGCCCGCGAAGAAAGACCGCGCAGTGTCGCTCCACCAGCACTCGCCGTCGCTGTACCGGCGCAAGTCGCCGCGAGCGATTGCGATCTGCTCGACTGTCAGCGACTTGACTGCGCTGTCGTCCGCAGTGAGCCCCGATGCAGCGACGCCAGTGGCGACTGCCACGACGACGACGCCCAACAGCAGCAACAGCAGCAGCGACACTCTCGTCACGGAGTCTCACAACGACAGGAGCGACGACGACGGAGATGCTGCGGACGCGCAGTACTGGTCTGGCGGCTCGCGCTACGAAGTCGCGAGTGCGCCGTGGCAGATCCAGCGCTGGCTCCTCCACGGACTCAAGCAGAAGATCGAGCAGCGCTGAGGAACGCTCACTCCGCAGCAACGCTTGGCGGTCAGTCAGACAGACGTCAGTGACCGTGTGCGTACATACGAGTCGCTCTATTGCTCGCTCCTGCCAGTTCCGTCCTCTGTCCTCTGTCCTGCTCGCTCTATGCTGTTGCTCAGGCGTTGGCTATGAGCCACGCACTCACCTGTTCGACACTGCGGCTCGCCGTGGTGACAGAGGTGCGCGACTCCCACTGAGCCGCTCGAGCTTGGCAAACTGCTTCGAGAGTGGGTACTGGATCCTCGCCGCTGGTGGGCGAGGCGACAGGTTCAGTCGGTTCCCCGAGTCCGCTTGCGCTGGCGTCAAGAGCGCGTGGAAGCGGCCGTCGCGGTAGCTCTTGGGCACTTGCTCACCGATGTACCGTGGTGAGACGTCTGGTGGGAGCAGGGGTGACTGGTACCGCCACTGCTGCTCGCTCACGTACGGCGACTGCACGGACGGGAACCGCGGGTTGAGCTCACTGAACCTCTGCAGCGCGGCGAGGTCATGGTCCGAGGCTGACAGTAGCGACGACCCGCTTGCTCGCTCATCAACGGGACGAGCGCGAGGACTAGAACTAGGACTAGGACGCTTTGCACTCGGACTGCCGAGTGGATTCACAGATGCGCGCCGCGCATGTCGCCGCTTGTCGAGGAACGCACTGACTGCGCGTGACGTCGCATCGACGTCTGCGAGAGTCTCCCACGACGGTTCGCAGTGCTCCCAGTGCGTGCCGCAGAGTCCAGAGTAGTACACGCGCTTGTCGTGCGCGCCAACGAAGAACTCGCACAAGAGTCCTAGTGTCGAGTCAAAGCGATCAGCGCAGTGAGAGTGTGCCGACAGGCTAACAGACTGCGCTTCCAAACGATGCACAAGCGCACAGACGCACCAGCCGCTTGCCGTGCCTGGAGCCCTCGGTTCAGTCGATTCAAGATCTCGGACGCTACGAGCTTCATGTAGTACAGCTGCGGCACGATCACGTCTTCAGCAAAGCCATAACGAGCAAGCGCGTCGTCAAAGAGCGTTGCAGACTCGAGGTCGAGATGCGTGAGCACGTCGTGCGACGACTGCTCGGTTGCATCGCGCTCGTCATCATCGTCGTCGCGCTCTCTAAAGACACATCCTTGACTGTTGGTGGCGTCACGACTGCGCTCGTACAGGAACAGATCGCACTTGGACAGGATGTCGCTCGTGAGCAGCGGCAGCGGCCGCTTGTAAAAGCTCCGCGCGTACTGCTTGTGTGTGACGCTGTCGTGTACCGGGACGCCAGCCGAGCGATGCTTGCAGCGCCAGAGCACGAGGAACGTCACGCCTCGGTCGCGTGGAATGAATCGCTGGAGACAAAACGGCGTGAGCTGCTCATACGTTCGCGCATCATGGCCGCCCTCGCTATCGTCGTCGTCGCTCATGTCATTCTCCCACTCTTGCCGGCGCTCGACGATCCGCGGCTGCTCCATCTTGGTGCAAACGCCCTGTGGTGAATGCCACAGATGTCTGCGTCAGTCTTGTCCCCACTCGATCGATCGTTCGCACGCGCACGCGCTTCGCTAGCAGTAGTGCGTCGTACCCGGAGCTGACGAAGCGTGAGCGTCTCGACTCGAAAGCCGACGCGCTGGACTGCAGCGATGTCGTGTGGCGCTGGACTCGTGCTACTGCTGCTCGAGAATGCATCGAGGATCGATCGCGGCGTCACGCGCTGTCATGGAAGACACACTCCCGTGTAAGGATAAGCGTTGGAGACTCCGATGCAGGAGGCTGATCGCGGCACACGCACCATGAGGTTGCGTGGCTTGATGTGCGATGACGCACTCGTGGTGTACCACATGCTCGGGAGGCTAGTCCATCGAACCCAACAGGTTAGCTCGCCGACCGCTCACGGGCCTGGTACGTTAGAGAACTCAATGCGCTCGCGCGTACCCGCTTGGACTGAGCAAGACCGTGTCCGGGATGTGAAGCTTCATGCTCCGACTGTAGCCGCCGCTCATTGCGCCGATCGTCTGGAAGAGCGTGACCCACTCGTGGCCGAGGTCGCGCACTCCGAACGCCACCGCAGTCCTCTCCGCAAACGCAGTCGTCTCGCGCGGCTGCATGAGTGGCGGCTGCCGCGCCGTATACAGCGGTGGCGCCTGCGCATCGCGTCGAGGCGGCAAGTCCGCGCCATTGCGAGCGTCGTCCTTGTTCATCTCAAGTCCGTCCGCACGCCAAGGAAGAGACGCAAGCCTTGAGGCGTCGCCTCAGCTCTTCAAATGCAGTCAGACATAGCGCACGGCGATGCGTGTCTTACTTGGATGGACGCTCTCACATGACACACACACAGACAAGCCGACAGACAAGCCGACAGACAAGCCGACAGTACTTCGTGCGCTGACTAGCTGAGCTTGCGCTGGAACCAGACGCTGATCGAAAAGTCCGAGCTCGAGCAGACGTCTGCGCACTGTGCCGCACTGCCGCTAGTGCTGCTGCTGCTGGCTGTCGTCGTTGTCGCCGTCGCTGCGAGCGCAAGTGTCGATGGTGCGACGCGGAGCATCGAGTGGCGCGGACTGTCGCTCTGGAGCGGCGATGCGAGTGCGAATGGCGGCTCTGGGAACTTGTTTGGCGCAGCAGCGGTCATCACAGGCGCGTCGTCGCGAATGCGCAGCGCGTGCGTCTTCTGCGTCACAGCCGCAGACGCGTCGACTTGGAGCAGAGAGAGAGCGAACGAGCGAGCGAGAGCGAGGAGTTGTTAGATCAGGTCCACGAGACGACGATGCTATGAACGAGCAACGCACCTCGTGTGCTGGCGCGCATCATGCAGAACCGGCGCCGGAGAGGCGGCACAACGTCGCTCTCGTCGCCGTCGCTCGCATTGTCGCTCCTTGCATGCGCGCTCGTCTCGTTGTCAGACACACGGGACGGCGTCTCGTACGTTCGCTTTGAGACGGAAGAGCGGTTGTGAGAGCTGCTGGCATGTGGCTCTGCGGTAACCACGCGCTTGCGCGCTGCGACTGCAGTACGCTCCTTCCGGTGCGTTGATCGCTTGACGCTGGTGCGGCTGCGTCTGCTCGGCTTCTGCGCCGTCTCATCATCGCTGCTCGCGAGTCCTGGGAACGCAACGGTCGCTGTTGCTTCGGTCTTGACCAGTGCCGCCTCAGCTTCGAGCACTGCAAGCGCTTCACGCGCTCGCTCGACGCGCAGATCAAGCAGACGCTGCAGCTTCTGTTGCTTCTTCTGCTGCTTTTGCTTCACTGCAAACGCGCGGACGCGCCCCGCTCGTAGTGCCACGATCTCTACAAAGTCCCTGAGCGATGACGCCTGCCTCGCGCCAGTCGACCGCCGCGTCGAAGACGGAGCGCGATCAGCAGACGGCAGCGCTGGTGGCGATAGAGTGGACACTACGGAGACACAAGCAGAGTGGTGTCAGCCGATGAATGAATAGAGAGACCGACACAGTCGACAGTGTGGACGAGCGCACCTGGCGTCGGTTCGAGCTTGATGCGCGAGCTGCTAGCTGCAGGGGTCTTGGCGTCTTTGCGAAGCATTGACTTCGTATTGAGCGCTGAATCGCCAGTGGAGACCAGACACGCTCGTTAGCAGCGGCAGCAGCAAGTGTGCGGCGCACAAGACGGAGCCAGAACGGTCGTACCGAGCACAGCACTTGCCACTGGAGCGGCATCAACAGCCATGCTGATGGAACTGTCGATGTCGGCGTGACCTGGCAGCAGCCGCTCCTCCGAGTTCTCTTCCGTCGTCATGCCATAGTCATAGTCATAGTCGTCGCTCTCGTCGTTCTCGCTCTCCATCGCAACCTCTGGGCTCAGTGCAGCGCCATGCAGCCGGGAGGATCCCGCCGCTGCTGCTGCAAACAGTCGATACATTGGTGTTAGCTCAGATACAAGGCGGCGCACAGCCCAAGCGCGTGAGTCAGACGTCGCAACGTACCTGGAGTGACCTGGTCGCGTGCTACGTCCCTCCCATCCATTACGTCGTTCTCGTCGTCTAGTTCGAGCGCGAGAGTGCGCGCTGCACTTGGTCGCTTGCGCACTGGTGAGTCAGGGAACTCGCCGTGTACGACGTCCATCACTCGAGATAACAGCGGCAGCACTGGCTGCTGCTGCTGCTGCGGATGGTCACGAGGGGATCCGTCCTCCGTCTTGGGTCGCTCAGCGTCCATGCCTTTGACATCAACAGCATCGTCATCATCACTGTCATCACTGCTGCTGCTTGAGAGCACGAGCTTCTTTGTTCGATGCCGATGCGAGAACATCCCGCTGCGCGCGCGCTTGAGCTGTCGCCGCCGCGAGCGACGCGGGTTACTGTCACTGCCACTGTCGTCGTCGTCGTCTTCGACAATAATCTCGTCGTTGTGCACGAGCACGTGTGGGATCACTGGACTCGGCGCAGTCGTGACAGCACGAGGCGATTTTGGACTCGGACGCGGTGACGCGAGTGCGACTGCAGGACGCAAGTGGCGAGACGATCAGCGGTCATCCTGCTGCTGCTGCTCTGTTGAGAGCCGAGAACCGATGTACAATACACATACAATACAATATGATGCAATACAATACACAATGCTTCACGAACGCACCAGACTTGAGCTGCGGCGTCTGTGGCGACTGCTGCTGCTTTGTTAGTGTGTGGAGCGACTGCTGCTGCTTTGTAGGCGTGCGTGGCGATCGCTGCTGCTGCTTCTGGATGCGCCGCTGCGCTGCAACTGCTTCTTGCATGGCGAGGATCGCAATGACTTCGGCTTTCGCACTGTCTTCACTTCGGTCTGCGTCATTGCTGCTGTTGCTGCTGCTCGCGCCGCCGTGCATGCGACTGTGGCGCTCACGGTTGTTCGCAAAGTCTTTGAGCCACATCGGAGTGCCCATGACGCGCTTCATCTTCTTCACGCTCATGGCGATCGACGTCTCAAACTGCTTTGGCAGCGTCCCGCGCACAAACGTCGGGAACTTGGTGCTCGCAGTCGACTGGAGCACGTGCTTGAGCGACGACTCAAAGTTCGCACCAGTTGTTCGCTTCCGGAATCGGTCAAAGTGCTCATTGAACGGCAAGACGTCGCTCTTGGAGACCCAGCACCTGCAGCGCATTGCGAACGTCTTGCTGTCGACAAAGTCGACGTACAGGCGCTTGACTATGCAGAGGTTCCGGTAGCCTTCGTCTGTGCCTGGTGCGCGCACAGTCATCTGCATCCAACCAAGCGCGGGTGGATGTGAGTCACCAGATCCACAGGTGTACCCATAGTCACCAATACTATTGGTCCAGCCGCTCGCGAGAGACGTACAATCGCAGGCCACATTGGCCAGTTCTTGTACTTGGCCCAGCACTTGACAGTCCACGTGTACGTGTGGTACGGCGCCACGCGACTGCTGTTGAGCGACACGACTTCGTTGTACTGCGTGCCCCAGCCGTCGTACCGGACTTCGACCTGCTCGCGCCAGTGGGAGTGAGGTGCGAGGCTGATAGCGAGACGCAAGCAGCAAGCGCTCACGGGACTGCGACGCACCGCATCAGGCGACGGAATGCTCAGGACCTGCGCGACGTTCCAGACGCCAACGTAGTCGAGCACGTCTGCCACAGCAGCAGGCGTCAGTCGAGTCGCGAGCGCACCATCATCCATCCATCCATCCGCATAGTCGCAGTACCGAGCCAGTCGCCGACTGTGAGCGCCACGGACAGCACGCGCGGTGACGCGATAGTCAATGGCGCGTGCATCGCTGTCTCGAGTGTCGCAGTCGCGACAGATGCGCCGTCCATGTCGTGCGGCGAGTGCTGCTGCGGCGGCTGATGAGGATCGACGTCCATTGCGCTATTGCTCTGTGCGGCTTGGACGATGCGCCGCGGTCCTTCTGTTGTAGTCACGAGCGCGCTTGATGGGCCCGTGTGCACGTTGCTCGCGTCACTGCGAGCAGCAGTAGCTCGCGGCAGCATGCGGCTGCGCAGCCGCGTGTTTCCGCGCTGCGCTTGCTGCTCTTGCTGCGCGAGTTCGCGGACGTCGAACGCGTCGCTCTCGCTCTCCTCGGAAAGCGACTCGCGGTGCTGACGCCGTCTGCTTCGTGCAGCTGGCGGCGGATGGAGGAAGCGCCGACGGTGCTGCGCTTGCTGCAGCATCGTGCGCTCGAGCCTTGGCAGTCGTTATTGACCCAGACAGCGGTTCTTTCAAGGACATGTAGTGCTTTCGGAATGACTTGAGTAAAGCATGCAGAAGATTGTGGATTGTTGATTTTTCGGCAATCCATCAAATGGTACACTGTACCGTCACTTGATCACTTGTCTTTCGAAAAATTCAAAAATTAGCCAACTCCAACACTTCCACCAACTGAACCCATAGTCCGCAGAGGACGCGATGGTCTTGGCTTGCGCGCACATGCGCCTGCACTTGAGCGCACGCAAGTGGAGCTCCGTGGACAGCACTTGGTCGAGTGCATGAAGGCGTTTGGCGCGCACTGCGGCAGCGCGAGCTCGTCTCGTTCAGCCCGTCGTTCACAGGGCTCGAGCAGTGTCGCCACTTTGTCCCGAAGCTGCGCATGACATTCGCACTTGTTCTCAGCGTGACGCTCGGTGCGACTGCAGAAACATCGACGTGCTTGGACCGGGCGCCTGTTCGTATGTGTGCGAGAGAGCAAGGGGAAGTCGGAAGGCGCAGTGCTGCTCGAGACGATCGCAAAGCCATCGGGCGGGCTACTCCTGCTCCTGCAACGACTAGAGCTCGCGCTGCTGTGGAAGCGCGGCAGCCAACTGGATCTGCAGCCACGCGCTGTTGTCAAAGCTGTCGCTCGCGCGCACAAAGCTCGTGTGGCACTGGTGCCTGCGCACTGTTGTTGATGCCGGCGTTCGCTTCGCAAACTTGCGCGACGGCGCCACTGCCAGCAGCAGTTCGTCTGCACTATCGTCGTCGCTGTCGTCGCTGCGGCGCGCTCGCTTCAAGCGCTTGTGCGCTGCTTCAAAGCACATACGCACGCAGCGGTCACACGTCACGTCACAGCGCTGTCCACTCTTCACACGCCAACCGTCAGTGGTAATGTGACGACGCACCTGCTGCTCGAGGCGCCATGCGCAATGTTCGGCGCACTCGTGGACTGTCCTTCGATCTCGCGCGTGTGGGCGGCGACGCAAGGATCTCGACGCTCATGCCCACGGTGCTCGCGATCGCTGGCAGGCCACATCGCACTGGCTGAGCAGTAGCCATAGCAGCATCAGTAGCAGAATCATCGCCTGCGGCATCGCTCAGAACGTCCTCGGTCGCCTCCTCCTCGGTCGCCTCCTCCTCCTCTGCACGTGGCGCTGCCAAGCTCCGGCGAAAGCTCGAGAGTTGCGTTGAGCGTGCGCGCGGCTGCTTCAAGCGCAGCGCTGGCGGATCTACAGCAGCAGCCACACACAAAGAGAACCATGAGACGCAGCGTGATGATTCGAATCGAGCCAAGTGCGAGCCGTACTTGCGCCTCCAGTCGAGCAGCGAGTCGAGTGTGGCGACTGCGTGGCGTCGTTCGTGCAGCTGTGCTTCCACTCAGTTCGGCGGTGTGCAGCGCGTTCACTGGACTGCTGCAGTCGCTCGCGCGGATCTTCGCGCTCTTTAGCTGCGACTTCACGATCATGACCGTCAGCAGTGCGGCGCCGAGACGCTCGTGCCCGGTCCTCCCGCTCGTTGTTCGCATGCGCAGTAGTTGGGGGGCTGTCGCGACGCTCAACTATCTGTCTTGGGTCTTCGCGCTCTTTCACTGCGACTTCGCGCTGGTGCACGCGCACTGACGGCTTGGACTGCGCTGTGCTTGGCGTCTTGCGCTGCGACGGCGGGTGCGCTGGCAGCTGCTTTGGCAACGTCTTGGACGCTGGTCGCTTGATTGTCGCCGTGCGCTTCTTCACCTTGCGCTCCCGATCGTTGTCCTCGCTGTCGTCGCGAAGGTCCCGTATGATTGGGATGAAGTCCGGGTGCAGCGACTGCAGGACTTCGTCTTCGAGTGTCTGCGCGTTGTCGCCATCGCAGCTCGCGTCCGACTCGAGCCGGCAGACGAACTTGCTCTTGAACCGCTGCGTCGTCGTCGCGAACTCCTTGAGCCAGAGGTCGTCACCCATTGAGCGCTTGAGCTGTGCGAACGGTGTCGCGAGAGTCGTGTCATACTGCTTCGGGAGTGCATCTGTTGCTGTCGACAGGAGCACGCGCTCGAGCGAGAGCTCAAAGTCTTGACCGGTCGAGAGCTTGCGGTACCGCTCAAAGCCGCGCTTGAACGGCTGGAGGTCGCGCCTCTCGATCCAGCACCGCGTGCGCTTGTCGAAGCGCGAGTGATCGACGAAGTCGACAAAGAGCTTCGACATCTTGCGCAGCGTACGTGCGCCTTGCTTCGTGCCCGGCGCAAGGACAGTCACCTGCCATTGGCAGCAGCACGCACCACTCAAAGTGAGCACAACCAGACCGCCAAGCGAACCATCGAGTGAGAGAGCAAGCGTCTGCTAGGGTGAGAGCGCACCAGTGACGGCCAGTACGGCCAGTTCTTGTACTTGGCCCAGCACTTGCCTGTCGACGTGTACGTGTGGAACGGCGCGACGTGGTCGCTGTCGAGCGACACGACTTCGTCTTCGCGCTCGTCGTAGCCCTGAAAGCGCACTTGCAGCTACAAGCAACGCGCATCAAGAATATGAGAGATCGAGTTGGATGCGAGCTCATGGCCTCGCACTGCCATCAGCTCGCAAGGTCCAAGGAGCGTACTGAGTCGTCCGATGGCGTCGCAACGACTTGTGCGACGTTCCACACCCCGACTTCGTCCATCACGTCTGCCATCGCGTCAGTAAGCCACCATTGCAACTCGACCTGCTATGCCGCGCTGAGCTCTACCGAACGTACCAAGCCAGTCGCCGACTGTGACTACTACTACTGGCATTGCGCTCTTTCGCTTTGGCTTCGCCCGCTTCTTCTCGGTCGTCGTCTTCTGGGACTTCGTCGGTGTTGGCGGCGCAGCACTACTTGACGCCGTCGCTTCAGTGGGACTCCGCAATAGTTGCGCTTCGTACTCGGCCAAGACGTCGTCGACGTCGACGTCGCACAGCTCCAGCTCATCGTCGCCACTGGCAATGTCGTCAAGCTCATGGGCGAGCGGGCCGCTCTCGACCACCATTGCGATGCCAGAAGCGCGCGTGCGAGTGCAGTAGGTCGGCGCTGGCGAGCACTGACGATCCCGCCGTTGAGAGGCATCGTCTGTGATCGGAGGTGATTGGACTTGACCAACTGACGGACCAGTTGAACGCAGCAGCAGCAGCAGCAGTGTATGGACCATTGTCGTATGTGCATCTACCCTCACGCACTCCCTCTATCACACGAGCACAGCCGAGGCGAGAGACTACGCCTGGGTCTGGAGACTCCGCTTGAACCACGCGGCAGTCGAGAACCCATCGCTCGAGCTGAAGACACGGTGATGCAGTGGCCATGGTGGCACTGACGCGCGCCACGAGCACGCATGGCGACGATGGAGGACGAAGAGACGGAGGACCGAGTTAGCGCACGTGGCGACTGCGCGTCAAGAGCCAGAGAGCAGCGAGAACCTACGCGAGAGCGTCATGGGTGGTTCCGCCGTCTCGAGCTGCTGGCGACGCGCACCCGCTTCGTCAAACTTGTTTGGCGCCGAGATGCGCACGAGCGTCCGGGCAGCAGTCTCGTCGTCTAGCAGCGCTGTCTCGACTGCGAGCAGCAGCACCAGAGCGTGGACACGAGCGGAGACGATCGTGAGCAAAGTCTGTCCGTCCATCTGTCGTATACAGTCGAGTCAGCCAGTCGCTCACCTGATGCACCCACGCGCATCATCGTCGCGCGATGGCCAGTGCCACTGGGACTGGCATGGGCGACACTGAGCGCTTCGACGCTCATTGTCCCAGCGCTGCGGCTGGTCGACTTGCCTGCTGCGCGCGTCGCTCGAGTCGAGGGCTTCTTGCGTTTTCGCCCTCCTGGCGCTGCTGCAGTCGTCGCGACCCTCTTGCCTGCACCGCGAGCGTTGCGTGGTGCTGGCTCGCGCACTGGACGCGCGCTACTGCCAGGCTGCAACCCGTCGCCAGCAGTGTCGCCGACCTCAAACGACTGGTCGCCTGCATCCGCAGCGCCAGGTTTCAGGTCCAGTGTGCACACTGTGCGGTTCCACTCAGCGCCGGCGTCCGACTGAACGCGTTGACCAGTCCAGAGGTCGCGCGCGCATGGCGACGGCGCAATCGCATGCAAGACCTTGTGCGTCGGGAACGGCTCGGTGATCAGACTCTGCGCATATGCTACAAGGAGTACGAGCCGATGTATGACCAAGAGAGAGAGAGAGAGAGCGATAGCGCCAGGACGTGAATCGACAGAGCCACAGAGTCAAACACATGAGCGGCAAGCCTCCAAGACGCACCTTTGGCTGCAGTCTGCAGATGCTTGCGCAGTGGCGACTCAGTTGCGGACGAAGCATCATCATCGTCCTCACTCTTGGTGTCGACGAGATCCGCAGCGCCAGCGCGATCTGCGCCAGTTGTTGTCCGGAGCTTGCGCCGCACGCGAGTCGTCGCGTCAAGCCCAGCGCTCGGCTCGGGCTTGAGGGCAAAGCGTTGATCGTCTTCGCGAGTCGGCTGGTGCGCGGTCCGGCACGACGGCAGAAACAGTCGACTGACTCGGTTCTCAGTCTTGAGCGTCAGTGCATCGTCAGAGAGCGCAGTCTCCACTCCATTTGCAGCAGCTCGCGGCCGCCGGCGCGCAGTTGATGGCGCCAACAGATCAGCACCCGTCGCTCCTGCTACTGGCGGCACCACAGCCGCTTTCCTTACGGCTTTGGCGCGCGTCGCAGGTGGCGCGACTGGTTCCTCGTGCTTGACGGCGCTCTTTCGACTGCTGGTAGGCGTCAGGTGGACTTTGTGACTCGGCAGCTCATCGGCTTGACGCTCTGTCAATGGCGTCCTCGAAGCCGCAGCAGCCGCCGCTTTGTCACGACGAGCGTCGTTCGACACGCGCAGGACTGCTGTACGCTTTGTCCGCCTCGTCGCTGGTGCCGTTGGCGGTGCCACTGATGGTGATGCAGGCGGCGATGCCAAAGTGTTCGAGCGGCACGATCGCGTCTCCGCGACAGGAGCAGCAGCAACGGATGGAAAGTGCGGACCGCCGCCGTCTCGTACAGGTTCGGCTCCGTCATCACTGCTGCCATCGTCAGGTCTCGGACCAGCGCTCTTCCTGTTTGACGTACTCGCAAGCGCTTGAGTTGACTTGGAGCGTCGTGTACGTGTTGTTGCGGCGGCTTCGTTCAGCACGAGGGTCTTCGGACTCGAGCGCTTCGCGACTGCAGGCGTTGTCGTCGTCACCACACGATCACGTAGCGCAGTACCAATCAGACCGTCCGTCAGTCGTCCCACCATCGATCCATCGCAAGTACACTACGAAGCAGCAGCAGTTGGATCGCCACGGCGTACGTTTGGTCCGGAGCTTCTTCGTTGGCGGCTCGGACGGTTCCTCAGTCGACAGATTCCCAGCTGCTTCTGGCGTCTTTGCGCTCTTGGCGCCTGCCACCTGCTCTTTGCGCTTCTTGCTCTGAGTCTTCGCTGCGCCACTGACCGTCGCTCTAGTGTCTTTGCCGCCGACCATCGCTGCGTGGCGCGTCCGGTTCTGCGCAAACTGCGCGTCCCAGTGCGCGTAGCCAACTGCGCGCTGCTGCGCGCGCACTGACGGCGCTACCGCATCTGCAAACTGCTGCGGCAGCGTTCCACGCGCAAAGGGCGGGAGCTCGGACGTCGCGCTTGACTCGAGGACGTGCGTGAGAGAGCTGTCAAAGTCCGCACCGGTCGATTGCTGCACGTTGTGCTCAAAGCGGTGCGTGAACGACACGACGTTCTTCTTCTTGGCCCAGAACCTACAGCCACGAAAGCGTCAGTGAGTCCATTGCGACACGATGACTCGGACGCAGAGCCGCCAGCGTGCACTGTACGCGTGGCGAGCGACGTACGTGAAGCCCTTTGGGTCGAGGAAGTTCACAAAGAGCTTGTCGAGGTGTGCGAGGTTCTCGAGACCTGCGGCGTTGCCTGGCGGGCGGATCGTTGTCTAGAGACGGAGCACAGGTGTGTGTGTGAGTGAGAGAGAGAGAGACGGACGGATGGATGGATGGGCCACTGTGCGTCTGGGGACGTACAACTGCGGGCCACCAGGGCCAGTTGAGGTACTTGACCCAGCACTTGACCGTCCATGTGTACATATGGAACGGCGCAATGCGCTGACTGTCGAGCGCCACGACTTCGTCGTACTGCGACCCCCAGCCGTCGTACCGGACTTTGACCTGCATCTCACGCACACAGAGCATGAGCCATTGCCTGCGGGTCCTAGTGTCTTCTCGTGCGATGGTGACGCTGAAGATCCACGGCGGCAGGCGTACCGCTGTCGCAGATGGAAGACTCAGGACCTGCGCGACGTTCCACACGCCGACGTCATCGAGCACGTCTGTACTCACACACACACGCGTTCATAGTAAGCAGCAGCACAGATCGCATCAGCGCCAGGCAGCCAGTCGGCGACGTCGGTCGTACCGATCCAGTCGCCAACGCTGAGCTCAGGGTCCTGATCTCCCTTGGCTGCTGCCGCCTGCTGTTTTGCCTTTGCAGATGCTTTGCTGCTCGTAGCTTTGCGCGCTGCTGCTGGCCGCATTGGCTTGCGGTTAGCATGCTGCCTATCGTCGTCAGCAAGTGCGAGGATGCTGGTCGTCGATGGAGGCATGTGCTCGGATTTGATCGCCTGCTGCTGCTGCTGTGTTCCTTTTGCGTTCTGCCTCGCTGTCGCAGCGCTGCTGCTCGTCGCTCGTTCGTGCGCACGCGACTGTGTCGTCACGAGTCGCTGGCGGCGCTCCATCGCAGTCGTGGCGCCACGCCCAGCAGCAGCACGTCTACTGCTGATCGATCGATCCTGTCGGACACCTTGTGGTTCTTGGCGTCTTGGCGCGAGCGAGTGTGAGAAATTCAAAACAGACAATGAAAATCGCGGCTCCTGAGAAATGTCACTATCGAGAAATCAGGTTGAAGCCAACTCACAACCATCAGGGCAGTCATCAACTTCATGTACACATGCGTGTACTGCACGTGTGTGGTGAATAGATAGGCATGCACTCACAGACGTAGGTTCCTCCAGCGCGAAGGCGGCATGATGTACCCAGAGCCTGTGCTCACAGCGTTCATCAAGCGCTTTGACACCGACGGCGACGGGACGCTCAACTACAGCGAGTTTGCCGAGTTCGTGCGGCCCAAGACGTTCGGGATCCA
>JAASFT010000481.1:0-19048 GCA_023333885.1 Globisporangium parvum
AGCGTATGCGCATATGTGGAACCACAGAGTGATCGCGTTTCGCCTGCAGCGCACGGCGACCGGCGCTGTCGTGTTGTCCAAGAGCCCTGCGTTCTGCCGCGTCGACGACCCTAAACTTCAGCAGATCCGCTGGTGGGAGACGAGCGCGCGGGACCTTTCATAGTGTTGTTATCCAACCTAGTCCGGCCTCCCGGATGCGTGTACGCTGCACTCATCGTGGCCCGCGATGATACTCGAAGCTAGCTCCTGCGCTGCTCGACTCGCTATTGCTTGTTCTCGTCGTCTTGCTGCAGCACTTGTGTCTGCTACGATCGGCAAAGTAATGCTGCTGGATGACTCGCGCGGACCTCGGCGACGCGAATGACAGTCGCCCGCTCGACAAGCGCCATTGTCACTTCGAAGGGTGTCCTCGGACTCAGAATAGCTGGTAACACCAGTACGCAGGATGCAGGAGGGACCGCGACTCGCGCGGCGTCTGTGCGCGAATGGTATACGCGTCACGCCAGTCCGCCTCGCCTCGCCCAAGCGTGCGCGTTTGCCGTGGATGAGCGCCGCCATGCGCGTCTACAACTGGGCTGTCTGGGCGTTCCTGGCGCTCCTCTTGTTCGCGCAAGTCTTTGGGATCGTGTTCACGACTGTGACGTCGCAGCAGCACGTGCAGATTGGCCAAGACCCGCGCGATGGACGCTACCAGATCAGCGGCGTCAACGACGAACCGTACACAGATCGATTGGTTGTGTGCGAGCGCCAAGGACGCTTTGTTCGTCCAGTACAGCTCAGCGCAGCGCTCCACTCGAGCAAAGCGATGGACGAAGACACATCCGGCACTGCAGTCAACGGCTACCGCGTCTGCACTCGCACGACCATTGCGCTCGAACGCGAGGCGCTCAGCAAGTACAAGGCGCTCTGTGTTGCGCTCGACGCAACATTGGACGGGATCCTCAGCGCTTGCACCACGCTTGGGTACAACGTCACGCGCGACGGACTTCGGATCGTCGACGGTCTCAACAGCACAACGACAGTGTTCCTCACTGCAGCGCTTCCAGTGCTCATCATGCCGTTCTGGGACAGCGGCGTGTACGCGCGGTACGCGATCCCCGGCTGGGACGGCAGCGCGTGCGTCTTCAACTTACCTGACAACTACGAAGAGCCGAATGCGCCGACGTACGTGCATGGACTCACGCGGTCGCTGGTTGCAAACAAGACGCGCGAGTGGCTCGGCGACGATAGCGGCGAATGGCGCAATGGATGGTACGAGACGCGGGGTGGCGAGAAGTGGTACAGCTACATCAGTAGCTCCGTCCCGAGCTCAGAGCTGTATGTGCGCACATTCAACACAACGACCGGCTACGAGCTCGACCGACGCAGTGCAATGGAAGTAGAACAAGCACCGCATACCGAGTCATGGGGTGCGTCGCTGCGGTTCATGGAAGTGTCCATGTGGTACGACTCGGTCGCCATTGGCAATGGCCAGCGCAATGGGCTCTTCTACTACGAAGCCTTGCTCAAGCGCACGGTCTTCAGCGCGTACACGGTCGCGATCTTTGTGTCCAACTCGTCGCTCGCAGTGCTACTCGTCCGGTGATTCATGGCGATTGTGCTGCTCCAGCGATCGAGCACTACACTGCCGCAGCCAATCGGCCTCGGCGCGGCCGCGTCGACGCGCTACTTTGTCGCCTTGCCGCTGCTACTCGTGCCGCGCCTCAAGACCACGCTTGCGGCATTCTTCGCTGCTGGGTGCCAGTTCGAAGGCGAGCAGAAGGCGCTCGTCGAAGCCTGGTTCATTCTGTACCCCGCCATTGGCGAGTTCGTGCTCTTCTACTTCAGTCTGCTCAACCTCCTCGCCAAGCTCCTGAGCCGCCGCGTGAGCGACGTGCTCTTTGGGCCGACGCTCCTGTTCTTCTCGCTCCTGCACTTCTTCCGCTTTGAGCTCGCGCAGTCCGGCTGGTTTGAATTCGACGGCCGCATTGCTACAGTCGTGCTCTCGGCCGACTTTGAGCGGCTCCAGCTCATAGACTTTGTCACCACTGACGCTGCGTTCCGCATGAACGGCAACGTCATGTCGCTCTTTGCGATCAAGATCGTGGTGCTTGTGCTCAACCTCGCGCCGTTCTTGTGGTCGACAAGCACAAGAGCGAACAGGAAGGCACTCGTGTCCGTCAAGATCAACAGCGCCACTGGGCAGCCCAACGCAAGCGCTGACAGCTCGGTCACTCCTCTGCTCAAGATCGAGACTGCTGTCGTGATTCGCGCCGCGACTGTTGGTGGTCTCGGTCGACCCTTTCAGCACGACGCTGTCCAAAGCACGCGGCGACGTGCTCCGAGCGGTGGCAACAGGAATGGAGCGACCGACAAACAAGACGTTGCGCACAGACAAGAGACCCAAGTCGAACGGTTTGCTTGTGACCAAGATCGCAACGAGCCAGCGCAAGCGCAGGAGCGGCTCGAAGCCGCGCGCTTGCTGCCTTGCTACGAGCTCATTCGCATCGGCTACCTCGTGCTCGCGGACAAGTACTTGATCTCCAGCTTGGACTGGTTCTGGTTCGCGCTCACCTCGCCTGTGCGATCGCACTTGCCATTCGCTAATGTCCGCGTGTGCGTCTACGCACTCGAGCAGCTCGGCGACGGCACGTTTCGCGTCCATCAGCAGCCTCGCTTCGCCTGCGTGAGTGCGTCCAAGCTCGCCGATGTGCGGTGGCAGGATGTCTCGCTCCAGCAAATGCGCTGATCAGTTTGAACTCTAGGCGTGAGGCAGAGAGCTGGCGATGGGAGCGCGCACTGCTATCTCTCTTGCGTATGCGATCATGGCGAGCCTGTGCGCGCGAGCAGAGCCATCGTCAGCGAGCTCCTTGCCCTCGTTTCGCTTCGTTCTTGACGAACCCACTGCTCGAGAGTCGTCGTCGCGCGACTGCTCGCGATCGGAAGGTCGGCTTCCTGAGGATAGCAGCAGAGCAAACACGAAGGCTAGCTCGCCATCCTGGCAGCACGCGAACGCTCCGGCGAGACTCCGCCGCTTCCTTCGCGCTCACGCAACGCGATGTTTGCAGTCCGGTCGCAGCTCCGCGACACGATCGACGCGAGCATCTTCCCGACTGCAGCGCATCATCGGACACCAACGCTGCCGTTCAACAACAACACCAATGGCGACGACGACGACGTCAACAGCAAGCGCACGCGCACGAACTCGATGCGACTCGAGCTCCTCCAGCTCGTTGGGACGCTCTACAACTGGTCGATCTGGGCGTTCATGTTTGCGCTCTTGATGTCGCAAGTGCTCGGCGTCGTCTGGAACTCGTCGACGTCGCACCAGTACATCGACGACGGTCGCAAGCCCGAGCTCGGACTCGCGACAATCCCCGGCTCGAACGACTATCCATACTCGGACCGCTCAGTCGTGTGCGTCTTGTCAGGACGGCAGTACAAACCGATGCAGCTGCGGCAGGCGCTGCTCATGAGCTCGACCGTCACGATCGACACGTCTGGGTCACGTGTGAATGGTTTTCGCGTTGTCGAGCGCAACGAGATGACATCGGATCAAGCGGCGACGTTTGCGAATACGTGCGACACCATCGCCTCGACGCTCGATAGCATCATCGACAGCTGCACCGCCCTCGGGTACAACGTCACCGACGACACGCTGCGCATCGTCGACGGTGTCAACTGCTCGAGCACGAAGCTCATTCAGAACGCACTGCCCGTGCTCATCGTACCGTTCTGGGACAAGAGTGTCTCGGCGAGGTATGTGATCCCAGGACACGACGGCAGTGCGTGCGTGTTCCGCCTCGAGGGCATGTACGAGCTCGAGACCGAGACGCAAGGGTTCCTACGCGCAGTGAGTCGCGACGTGAAGGAGACGAAGACAGCCGAGTGGCTCGACCAACCGAGTGGACGCTGGCGCAACGGCTGGTACGAAGACGCCACAGGCACGCGGTGGTTCTCGGATCTCGTGAGCACGACTGCGAACTCGACGTTCAGCGGACGGTTCTTCGATACGGCCATGAACGTCGAGCTCGACTGTGCGAACGCGAGTGCGTGTGCTGTGACGCCGCGCGAAGAGGTCTGGGGCACGAAGCTCACGTCGACTGTGTCGATTGTCTCAGTCGACTCCATCGTGATCACGAATGGCGCGCAGTTTGGGCTCAGCTGGCTCGAGATGCACATCAAAGTCGTCGTGACGAGTGAGTACGACCTCGAGACGCTCATCTCGAACGTCGCACTCGGCTTCGTCATGATCCGCTGGCTCGTGTGCATGGCCGCGCTCGCGAACGGCCATCGCCGCGGCGTCACGCGCTGGAGCACCATTGGCATTGGCTCCATCGCCTGCGCGCGCAACTTCCACTTCCTCCCGATCGTGCTCATGCCGCGGCTCAAGACCACGCTCGCCGCGCTCTTCACTGTCGGCTGCAGCTTCCAAGGCAGCCAGAGCTCGCTCTCGGACAACTGGTTCGTCATGTACCCCGCGGTGTGCGAGTTCATGCTGTTCTACTACAGTCTCCTCAACATGGTCGCCAAGATGCTGCGACGCCGCATCAGCGACGCGCTCTTCGGTCCCACGCTCCTCGCGCTCTGTCTCCTGCACTACCAGCGCGACGAGATCGCCAGCGCTGGCTGGTTCGGCATCACAGACAGCACAGTCCCAACAGTCGTGCAGTCGGCCGAGTTTGCGCAGCTCCGGCTCGTCGACTACGTCTGCTCCAAGGTCGCGCTGCGTCTGAACGGGAACCTCACGTCGCTCTTTGCCGCCAAGCTCGTGCTCGTGGCGCTCAACGCGCTGCCGCTCGTCGTGCTCTCGCAGAACACGTCGCGTCGGAGTCTGCTGGCGAAGCGCCACGCGGCGTGCGACGTCGAGAAAGCGCTGGCAATCCGCGCGCCGTTTGTCGGCGGTCTCGGCCGCTCAGCGATCTACGAGGCGTCGAGTGCGAGTGCTACGACGACGACCTCAAGGGCTCGAAGCGCCAGCGACGCGGTGACTGCGATCTCTACCAGCGCCTCTCCCACCACCGCCAACGGCAAGCGCCGCCGCTCGAGTGCCACTGCGACGTCGGCGCTGAGCAGCTACGAGCTCGTGCGCATCGGGTACGTCGTGCTCGGCGGCACGCACCTCATCTCGATCGCCGACTGGCACACGCTCTTCCTCCTCGCGCCTGTGCGGTTCTTGCGCCAGCCGCCGAACTTTCGCGTCACGCTCTTCACGCTCGTCGAGCACGAGACTGTCGGCCGCACGACGCGCGTGACGATCGCCGACTACCCGCACGTCTGCCGGCTCAACGACCCGCGTCTGCGATCGGTCTCCGTGCTCGACATCACCGCGCGTCCACTCTACTGACTCGACTGACGTGTGCAGCTGTCCAAGGACTACGACGTGAGACGGTGAGTGCTGGTCACTACAGACTCGCGTAGTTCTGCACGACTTGGTCGAGCTCGAGGAACGCGCGTTGGAAGAACGCGTCGTCGACTGCGTGGCGCGCGTACGAGTGGACGTACGCGCCGTGCGAGAACATCTGATGCGCCTTCTCGACAGTAGCAGACAGCGTCGAGACGATCGCACGCGAGTTGCTAGCGACAGACGACAGAGCGTGAGAGAAGGACTGTGAGTGAACGTCATACGACAGTGTCGCCTTGAATAGAGCACCCGCAGCAGCAGCAGCAGTGTACCTCACGAGCGTCGCGCTCTTGTCGTACGCGTTGAACGGCGCACTGGAGCTGTACCAGCTGAACGCCCGCGGTTGCCACGTCGCGTACAGGCGCGGGTCTCTGAACGCAGAGACGTCGGCAGTCGCAGCGTCGTGGCCGCGCACGAACAGGAGGCTCGCGACTGCCGTGTTCTGCTGCATGCGACTGCGCGGCGTCGAGAGCGAGACGTCCCAGTCGATCCCTTCTTCGAGCGCTGCGTTCGCCACTTGCATCTGATGATCCATGCCGACAGATCGGAGCTTAGACAAGCGTAGTTTCGATGCGCTGCCTGTGGCGAGGGCGGACGTACTTGGTGCAGGTGCTTGAGGATGCCTGTCCACGTGTGCGTGCTGAACTGCTTCGACCGCTGCGGCATCTGCGGGATCGTCTTGATGTCCAAGAGCTTGTAGCCCTGTACGTTCCAGCCCCGCCATTGGTAAGTGAGTGCGTTCGATCGATCGATTCGCATTCTATACAGAACGCTATACAAAGTGGTCGCACCGGATGACTGCAGAGCTCTTGGCAGATCTCTGTGATCGGCTCATGGAATTCGCTCGGTCGGTCGCGCGCCTCGACCGGGAGGAACGCCGACACGAGGTGCGTCGCCAGGACGCTGTTCAGTGCGTCGAACGACGGGCGCCGGATGCGCAGGAGCTTCTCGCACATGGCGCTCGCGACGTCGTTCTGGAGCACGATGAGGCCGTGTGAGACGCGCGAGAGACTCGCCATCGTGAGCACGGCGTTGTAGTTCTGCACGATCACTTCGCCAGATGCGTACGGCCACACGGCGGCGTTGAGCAGATAGGACGTCGGGTACTGGTCTGCGAACTGCTCAGTCAGGAACGAGCCCAAGCCCGAGCCTGTGCCACCCGCGACGCTCTGGAGCGTGAGGAAGCCTTTGTGCAGGTCGCAGCGCTCGAGCTCCTGTTCTTTGCGGGCAGCAGAGACTCTCAGTCGAAGGAGCTAGCGCCGAGGTGCACCACCAGCTACGTACGGTTTGGATGAGATCGAGCAGCGCCGTCTCGTTCTGTGCGCCGTGGACCATGTAGCCGTACGCCCAGTTGTTGCCCGAGCCGCTCTGCTTTGTGAACGTGTTGCTGCGTTCGTACTGCCACGTGAGTCCGTGCGTTCGTGTGCGAGTCGAGCGACTTGCTGCTGCTGCTGTTGACGTAGCAGAGTCCTGGAGACACTGCTGGATCACTTTCGGCTCCATGTCAATGAGCACAGCGCGAGCCGTGGCGCTCGCGTGTGCTGCAACGACCGAGCGGTCGCTCGGATGGTTGATCGTCTCGCGAAAGAACGCGCTCTGCTGCATGTGCGCTTGCGACGACGTCTCATCTGCGAGTCGCTCGAAGAGCGCAGCGCCGAGCTGGTTGCCGCACTGCCCGATCTGCACCGTCAGCATCGTTGTCGCTGTCGTCCAACTTTGAGCTTCGAGCTTCGAGCTTTGAGCTCTTGCTGTCAGTCGATGCTCAAAAAATAGTCCAAATTAGACATTAGTTAGACATTAGTTTGGCGAGCTCTCTCGCCTCATGCGACTCCCCTTTGTATCACGCATTCGCACCAACCGACAGCACGCGACATCCGCAGCAGGAGCGAGCGCGATGTACAACGGCATTGGTCTGCGCACGGTGCGCGGCTCGGGCACGAACGGCTACGTGCAGCGCAACCTGAGCTACGTGAACGCGTCGCGCACGCGGCAGACGCTCGCGCGCAACCAGCGCGGCGGGAGCGGGAGCGACCGGTTCCACGATGCCAGCGGGAAAGCGCGGCAGCAGGCGAACCCGGAGATCTTGCTGCACGAGCAGAAGCGGAAGATCGAGGTGAAGCTCATGGAGATGACGATCGCGATGGAGGACCGCGGGTGCGACGAAGACGAGATCCAGAGCAAAGTCGCGCGCGAGCGCGAGCGCTTGCTCGCCCAGCTCAGCGCGGCGAAGGACAGTAGCAACACTGGTGCACGCGGTCGGCGCGACGGCGACAGCAGCACAAACACGAGCAGCCACGCGCGCGAGCGACGCAAAGAGGAGGAGAACGAGCGCATGAAGAGCGCGTTTGGGATCGCGAGCGACCACGTCCCAGGCGAGAGCTTTGACCCTGACATGCAGGAGAAGCGGCGTCTCGAGCGCCTCGCGAAGCGCGAAGCCGAGTGGAAAGCGCGCGAAGCCGCGCGTCAGCAGCGCATGAAAGAGCGCGAAGCCGAGCGCCGCGACCGGTCGAGTGCGCGTCCAGCGCGTCGGTCGCGCTCCACCGAGCGCCGTGGCCGCCGTGCGAGCCGCTCGCGCTCGCGTAGCAAGACGCGCACGAGCGACGCGCGGGCGAAGCGCTCGACGTCGCGTGCGTCAGACAAGCGCAAGTCGCGTCGTCGCAGTCGCAGCAGTTCGTCCTCCTCCTCTGGCTCGAGCCGCAGTCCGAGTCGCTCGCGCGGTCGCAAGACGACAAGCCACCGTCGCCGGAGCGCGTCTCGCTCTGCGTCGAGTCGCAGCGGCAGTCGCACACCGCCTCGCCGTCAGCGTCGCACGTCGCCGTCGCCAGCGCATCCATCGAGCGCGACGAAGAAGCCAGTGGCGAAGGTCCTCGACCTCTCGAAGCCCACGACTCTGCCTCCAGTGGCGCCAGCAGCTCCTGTAGTTGCGAAGAGCGCGCCAGTGGTCGAGAAGAAGGCGCCGAGTCCGCAGAAGAGCGACGCTGCTGTCCCAGATGCGAAGCCTCCTGCTGCTGCTGATGCGAAGCCTGAGAAGACCGAGAAGGCCGAGACGCGCGGTCGCTCGCCTGAGCCAAGCAAGCGCCGTCGCCGTAGCTCCAGTGCGTCGTCGCATGGTCGGAGCGCTCGCCAGCGCCGCCGTCTGGCGTCGCGTTCCCGCTCCCGTAGCAGCTCGCGCTCGTCGTCGCGTTCGCGTTCGCGTGGGCGATCGTCGCGTTCGCGTTCGCGTGGGCGATCGCCGCGTCGCCGCAGCCGCAGCTCGAGCTCGAGCCGCAGCCCAAGTCCGCGACCACGCAGCCGTCGCCACTGAGACTTTGGACACGGCACGGGACTAGGACGATGATGCGTTGAGCCACGTCGATCGTATATTTTCGCTACATTTTCATACCTCGCTACAGTTTCCAAGTGTGCACACGTCGCAGCTCAATATCCCACAGTCGCGCGGCTCAAGCGCCGCTCATTCACCTGTCGCCGTCATGCTGAGCTCGTCGGCGTCTGCGAGTGCGAGCCCTGCCACAGATGACCGCGACGCGTTTCTCCTGCCAACTACAAGCAGCGCACTGCCTGCTGCGAGTGTGAGCAGCAGCAGTCGCGATCGCAGTCGCAGAAGCTGCAGAGCGCTGCTGCGCCGCCTGCCGCACGAATGCATGCGCCGCGTGCTGCTGCTCTGCGCGCTCTGCTCGGTCTCGAGCGGCGTGACGTGGATCGTCAAGGGCTTCTTCGTGTGCGTGGGCATGATGGTCATGGGCGGCGTCGGCTCATTCACGCTCCACCAGATGATGAGTCCGCAGATCGAGTCGCTCATCCAGCAGCGCAGTGCGCTCCAGCGCGACCTCGATGCGCTGCAGATGCAGGTCTGTCTTCTGAATGGCGCTGGCCTGCTAACGCTAGCTGCTAGCTCAATCGCATCAGTCTTCTCACACCTACGGCTGTCGCACTATGAACACCGCACCAGCTCGAGAACATCACGCGCATTGCCGAGAGCCGCCTCGAGACGATCCACGTACTCGAGCGAGAGCTCGAGAAGCAAGCCGTACAAGCAGCCGCTGCGTACGCAGCCGCGCAGTCTGGACCAGGCTCGCCGGGTGACGGCTTGCGCAATGGCCACCGCGTCGCTGGCGCCAGCAGCTTCATGCTCCCGACGATCGTCTACGCCGGCTCGCTCGGCTCGATCATCCTCGCGATCGTGCTCTACCGCGTGTACCGCATCGTGCAGAGCGAAGCGCACGAGCACAAGCGTCGGCACCAGCATCATCCAGGAGACGAAGGTCGCCGCCGACATCACCACGAAGCGCTCGAAGCGTCTGCACAGCTGTCTGCACAGGCGCCGTCGCTAACAGACTCGTCTGTGGCGTCGATTGGCATTGGCGCCAGTGACGACGGCGAGCACGACAGTGCAACAGCAGCAGATGCAAGCGAGCGGTCGTCGTCTTCGGCGCAACAGCCGCAGCAGTGCTACAAGCGCTCGCAGCCGCCGCCGTCACCCTCGAATCGCCTCTTGCACGTCTAGTCCATCGGTCGCTAGTTCCATGTCTTGTGCATCGTCAGTCATAGTCTCCACTCCTCTCTCAGTCCATCAAGTGCTGACTGACCAGCATGACCTGCAGACCAGAGGGTCTCGATCGATCTTCGCCAAGAGTCGCTCTCTCTCTCTCTCGTCGGCTTCTTCGCGCACACCTCGATACACAGCAGACGCAGTGGCAGGATGCTCTGCCTCGCATCTGTGCACCCAGCGCCGCGACGAGCGCTCAAGCGCGTGATCAAGAACCAACGCAAGCGAGTGCCGATAGAAGGCGACAGCAGCGATGGCAATGAGCACGACAGCGATGACGACGAGGTGCGCGATGCAGCAAACGTCGCGTGCGCTGCGTCCATAGAGACGACCAGCGCGCAGCGTGCAGCGGTGAAGCAAGAGGACGTGAAAGACGAGCAGGACGCTGCGTGGGACTCGGCGAGCGACAGCGACTACAACTGGGACGACGGTGCTAGCGACGAGCTCGCGTCGAGTGAACAGGACGAAGAAGAAGACAGCGGCGAGCACCGCCGCGCGCTGCAAGCTGAGCTCGACGAGTGCGCAGACGACGGGCACGACGTGTACCTCGAGCGCATGCTCGCAGTGCGCGAGCGTCTTGAAGGCGACGACGCAGCGTGGGTGGACCGGTACATTGCGCTGCAGCAACAGTGGAAGGACCGGCACGCGTTCAGCATCGACGCGTTTGACTTGGCCGTGAAGCTCAAGCCTCGCGCACTCGCACGCGCAGCGACAACGAAGCAAAGACACAAGACACTGAGCAACAGGAAGACAAGGACAAAGACAAATGCTCGGCGAAGTGGCAAGCAGCGCGTGCGGCGACCGTACTCGCACTGTTTGCGAGCGTTCTGGCGCGTCTGGTACACACACGTGGCCCCGCGACTGCCGCTTGAGCTACAAGAAGAGCGCGCAGAGTACGTCTTGGCACTCTTGACGGCGCTCGCGTTCGTAGTGCTCTCGCTCGCGATCCAGCTGTACGCAGGGCTGCGAGCGGTCGTGCCTGGGACTGCGAGTGAGGGTCACGTCGATGATTAGCAAGTCTGACGCGTTCGAGGTGTGGCAGTTAGCTTGGTGACTTGGACTTCCTGGCTGGCTGTGAACCAAAGCGAGTGCTCTCGACACCAGTGCGGAAGCAGATGCGTCTTGAGCACATTGCGTGAGTGTCTGAGCTCCTCGTTAGTGTATGTATGTCTTGGACTCTCTGAGTCCACTTCAGCGGGAGCTGCGATGGCGGATGCCTACGTGTCTGACCCACCAACAGCGATCTCTGTCGTGCTGCTGCAGTGTGAGCGAACGAGTGAGCGAAAGCAAGTGCGTGAAGAGAGTCTCGAGACCTGACGCGAAGTGAACGGACGACCGAGCGAGAACGAGAACGGCGATGCGTACGAGCGGCTTGGTGATCGTGCTAGTGCTGCTGGCGGCGAGCTTTGTCGCAGTGGACAGCGGTGCAGTGTCGTACGGACTCTGTCAAACGGCATGTAACGCGGGCGCAGTGACGTGCTACGCGGGTGCCGGGTACATCTTTGGCACCGTGACCGCCGGTGCAGCGGTTCCTGCTGCGATCGCGACGTGCAACGCGGCGTTGTCGGCGTGCATGGCGCTCTGTACGCCGTTGCTCGTGCTCCCGTGGTGAAGTCCTGGTGAAGTGCGGCAAACGGCGGAGAATGACGTGCGCAAGTATGACGAGCGAGTGAGTGTAGCGTAAGAGGGTGATGTTGTGTCTAGTGTGTGTATGAGTTCGAGAGCGAGATCAAGCGAGGTCTGTGTGGATACGGAAGTGGCGGTGTGTCGTGTGATGGCGCTGCAATGCTCGTTGAGCGGTGGTGGCGGTCTCGCTTCGCTATGTATCGCTTGCCTCACGCAAGTGGAGTTGAGGGCGGATAGATCATGGGCAAGATCACAACGAACACAAGCACTGCGGCAATAGCGCACAGGTAGCGAACACATCACTCTCGACTTTGTGAACATGGCATGTGATTCAACGGATTGAGAATACCATTACATCGAGAGCTGAGAGCTGAAGTGCACGTCGTCGGCCGTGCTGCTACGGTCCTAGTTGTCTCCGCGCTCGCTCACTTGCTAGCCACTCGCTCACTTGCTAGCCACTCACTCACTTGCGCACTGCACGAACCGGTCGCGCAGGTGTGATAGTCTTTGGAATGAACTTACCGAGCTTCACGATGTTGCTGTAGTCGTCCACGCTCTTGCCGTTCTGCTCCTTCCACTTCGCCTGCGCCTCGAGGAATGCGTCGACCCACGCTGCGTCGTCGCCCGTGAGTCGGCTGCGCGCTGCGACCATGTTCGCCACGAGCTCCTCTTCGCAGTACTCGTCGATCTCCTGCTGGAGCGACGCAAAGTAGTGGACGCGCTCGTCGGCGCCGAGGTCGTCGTTGTCGTCCTCTTCGTCGAAGGTTTCGAGGTCCTGATCAAAGTCGTAGTCGCTATCATCACCGTCATCGTCGTCATCATCAGCTGCGACGTCCATGGCTTCGTCGTCCTTCATGACGTCTTTCACATCCTCGACAATACCGTCTACGATGCCGACATCACGGACACCGTCCAAGGCTTCGTCGACGCTCACGTCCATGGCGTCACCAACGTCCAGGAGCTCGATCGCAGTAGACTCTGCGGTCGCAGGCAGCTCGACTGGTACAGCTTGCTCGGTGGACGCAGAGGAAGCGAGAGGCGATGCGATTGGTGCGGACTGCGGTGCGTCTTGGTGCTGCATGGTGGCCAATTGGTTGTCGGTCGTGGCGGAATGGCAGCAGCAGCGAGTAGAAGACGATGGCGTGCAGCTGGCTTGGCTTGGCTCGGCGCTTGAGAAGGAGTTCGCAGATTGGATAATGCGAGCTTTGAGCTTTGAGCTTTGAGCTTCGAGTAGCAAGTGGCAGCATCTCGCGTCGCGTCGCAGTGAGCTCTCCAAGAGCGCTCAGCGCGAAGATGCTCACTTGTGCTTGCAAGTGTGTTTGTATGCTTGATTCGGCTGCTCAGCGCTTCGGACTCGCCTCGAGATGCTAGACAGACATACGCGCCTTGCACTCGCTCGCTCGCCCACGTGCTCGCTTGCAAACAGCCCCCACGGGTGTTGGTCGATTGCCACCGTGGCTCGACATCCATAGACCACGCGGCTCGCCAGCCACGTGGAGCGCTCTCGAGCGCGCAGCATACAAACGGCAGCAGTAGGAGCGCGCAACGGACGGCTCGCGATCAACCGCAACCACCCGTCTGGCTGTCGCTACCGTCTGCGGTCGCGTGCGCACTCCATCCTTCTTCTCGCGCTCTCTGGTGTGCAATCGCCGCCGCGCCTTGGCGTCGCGCAACCGCTTGCGCGTGTGCGCATGAGGTGTTCAATCTGGCAATGATGCATGTGAAGCGCCGCGGAAGTGTGAATGTGGCAGGAGATGGGCGAGCGCGCTACTCTGAGTCTGTGTCGGAGTCTGGCGCAGTCTGACGTTAATCAGTGTGGATCGACTGAGTCTGTTGCGTCTCAGTGTTGTCTGAGCCGATCTCAGCGCTTCAGTGCTTCATCTAGTTATTTAGATTATGAAAAGTCAACAAGTTTGTCTCAGAGATTCCATGCTGAAAATAGGAGCCAACTATTTTGGTGCTAGTTTTGCAGCCAAACCCATCAACTATGAGAGAGCTGACTTTGACTCAGACACGGAGTCGAGTCAGACTCAGTCGCTCCACTCTGATCAACGTGGCGCGGTGCCAGACTCCGACAGGACTCCGACGCAGACTCAGAGTAGCGCGCTCGCCCATCTCCGCAACACTCTTGCCATTTTCACGCTTCCGCGGCGCTTCACATGCCGCATTGCCAGATTGAACGTCTCGTGCGCAAGCGGTTGCGCGCCAGGCGAAGAAGACGAGCAGGTCGTGGTGGGTGCGACGAAGATGGAGCGCACTGACCGGTGGTAGCGGCGGCGATGGAACCAACAGCCAGACAAGTGGTTGCAGTTGAGCGCGAGCCGTCCGTTGTGTGCTGCTGCTGCGTCTGCTGCTGTCGCTCGGATGTATGCTGCTGCGCGCACGATGGCGCTCCACTGCTCGCTGCTTCCAAGGCGTTTTGCCAACCAGTGAGACCGAGTGCTCGCTGTCTGCGAGCGCGCAGCCACCTCAAACGCAGCGACTGAGTGAGTGCAATGCGCGAGCGCGACAACGCGGCCGCACGTGCTGCAGAGGTGGCGAAGCGCGTGGCGTCTGCGGCGCTCAGATCGTCTTTTGCGGCGCACCGACGGCTTCCTCCTCTCTCTCTTCCTCCTCCTCCTCTCTCTCTCTCTCTCTCGCTTCACACACACGCACACGAGCAAACGAGCAAGCGCGCTGCACGAAATCACGCAATGAACACACGACGCAGTCTGCCGCAGCGCCACTACATGCACCTCCCGAGCGCGCCTCCTGCAGACGAGAGCACGAAGCTGATCGCTCTACCGCCGTCACCGCTGCTGCACTACGTCGCCCCTCAAGCGCACGCGCCAGAGACTCTGCGCGGCGTTCGTACTCACGTAGCTCCCGAACGACATGTGTATCAAGAGCACGCAGGGTGTCCTGCAGCAGTTCCAGTCGTCGCGCTGCACGCACATAACGAACAAGATGGCGACGCCGCAGGCGCAGACGACACGCGAGAGCGCGTGCTGCTGCTGTTTGGACTCAAAGTGAGCGTCCCGCGTCTCGGGAGCTGCGCGATCCAAGTGAAGCTCTCGCGATGACAGCCACACAAACCAGTACTAGTACACGGTCTTTCGTTCGTCGCTCGGTCTCTCGGTCTCTCGATTGCTTGTGTATATGCCAGTCCTGTGTGAGTTGTCCTGGTGATCTGGAGACGCAGTACATGCGTCTCTGCGACTATGGCGCGCTAGATTCCACGTGTCATGCGCGTGAGTGCGGGAGGCAAGCGATACATAGCGAAGCGAGACCGCCACCACCGCTCAACGAGCATTGCAGCGCCATCACACGACACACCGCCACTTCCGTATCCACACAGACCTCGCTTGATCTCGCTCTCGAGCTGCTAGCAGGCGAGCGTTCGCACCAACAAGTACGATCGCCACAGCCCGGCTGACGACGTGCTCTCCAGCTTTCATCGCTCTATCCGTGGCATCGCACGTCTTGCTTTCAGAGTCGAGAAGAGCATTGCGTGAGCTCGCTACCTCTGCGCTTAGGCTCATCATGCCGTTCGTCTTGGACCTGCTTCCGCTTCATCGCGCTTGACCACTGGAGCTGCTTGTGTCTCAGTCGAGTCGCGTGAGCTGTGTCTGTTCGACTGACCAGTCACTCTGCCGATCCATCAATTCGGCTTGGACGCCACTCGCATCGCTTCGCGCAATGAGCTTCATGCTGCGCAGATGCGCCATCAGTGACGCTAATCCACATCTGCGCCGCCGAACTAGGATGCGTCTGGCACTACCACTGCTGCCACTCGTAGCAATCTCCCTGCTGCTCTTGCTCGACACAACACGCGCGTGCCTGATCGCTGGCGCAGACACGGGAGCGTGCACCGAGCCGACGGACTTTGACTTGCTCATTCCGTTCTGCAAAGCTGTCATGCCGTACACTGCGTGCCTCCCGCGGTACCAGGGCCTCTGGTACAACCACTCGGCGCTCACGAAAGACAAGTTCATCGAGCAGATGTTCACGAAGATCGCGACGCAGCGCAAGATGTACGAGACGAACAAGACGTTCCTCGACCGGAACACGGACGAGTGGGGCGGGCCGCGCGAGATCGTGCCGCGCTTCGTGGAGAACCCGGACTGCGAGAACGCGTTCCGGAACTACTTCTGCTGGCTCAACTTCCCGCGCTGCGACGCCGAGGGCCGCAGTCTCCTGCTCTGCCGCAGCGTCTGCGAGAACTACATGAAAGCCTGCCAGCTCTCGGCCGATCTCTGGCGCTGCGGCGATCCGCAGTTCGTGAACGGACGCGAGCCCGAGACGAGCGTGACGTGGATCGTACGTCAACAGTGGTGGTTCGAGCGCTTGCGTATCGATTCCCTCTTGTCAGTACGACGCTCACTCACTCTCTCTCTCGCTTGCTACACACACACCCTTGCCACGCACCCACTCGTACACTCTCCTACGCACTAGAACAAGACGCTCGTCTACTACCGCGCGCCGTTCCCAGGCTCGCCGTTCAAAGACATCGCAGTCGACCCGGACACGAACAAACCGCTCGTGGTCTGCACGCCGAGTCTCGAGAACGCAGCGCCGCCGTCGCTCCGTACTCGAGGCGCCTGCATCGGACCGCTCGCAGTGGCGCTGCTCACTCTCGCTCTTGCTGATGCTCTGAGGCGACAGCGCTTCGCTCTGCTGCCTACTCCACTCGTAGGCAACTTCTGCTCTTGTTGCTGCTGCTGCTGCTGTTAAATAGAAGTCCGCTCACTGCACTGGGCACGAGTCGTCCTTCTCGGCCTCGGCGTTCGAGAGACCGTCTGCGATCGTCGCGCGGGACGCCGCTGCAGTCGACGCGCTCGCGCCAGCAGTGCCCTGTGCTGCTGGCTGCGTAGTCTGGTTCAAAGGCACGCTGTTCTCGTCCCACGGACGCACACTGCTGTCACTCGACGCCCCGCCCAAGAGGCTGTCGGTCTTCGTCCGCAGTCCATCCGTGTCGCGGCTGAGGTTCGGCACAACGGCGCGCGCCTTCATGCCGTTCGCGCCAGTCTTGCCGCCCTTGCAGCTGCAGCTAAAGCTGTTCGCGACGCCGGCAAAGTAGCAGTGGTTGCACTCGTCGCAGTGCTCGTTGCGGTGGTCGCCGCAGCGCCGGCACTTGGCGCAGTGCTTCCGCGGCTTCTTCTGGTCGTTGCACAGACGGTTGCTGCACCATGAGTACGTGTAGTGCGTCGCGCACGTCGGGCACGTGAAGCCGTTCTCGACCGTGTGCTTCACCTGCACCTCGCCGCCGCAGCACTCGTACGACACGGTCGAGTCCAGGAGCTCGTGCATGTCCTTGACCTTCGAGAGGAACTGCATGAGGCAGACGTCGTGCACCATCTTCTGGATATCAATGCCCTCGCTCGCCATCGGCACGAATGGGTTTGCGCAGCTCACGCACTTGCAGTGCACGCCGCAGACAAACCCGGCTTTCACGCACGCGCACCGCGCATTGCGGCACTTGCCTGTGCACTTGCACCGGATCGCCGACGCGTTCGGGTCATCCTTGTCGTCGATCGACGGCGATGAAACCGTGTGGGAGTGCGCAAGGTCGCCGCCAGCCGTGTCGTGGTGCACTGGTGCGTGTGCGGCGTGGTGCAGCGTCTTCTTCGACGGACGCCGGCCGGTCGGGTCCGGCACTTGCGACGCCACTTGCGCTGCCTCAGACTTGACTGCGTGCGCACTCTCACTTGCGTACAGCATCGCAGTCGATGCGAGCGGCAGCGGCGCACTGGACGACGACGTCGAGGCGCCGTACTGCACGTACTCGGGCGAGATAATCGCCTTGCGCTTGTTCTTGTCCTCCGCCATGCGCTTCGCTGCAAGCTCGAGCTGTTCCTGGGCACTCTGCGACAGCACAGGCTGGTGCGGTGCAGCAGGTGCGCTCGCAGTTGGGAACAGCGTCGGTGGCGGTGGTGCAGTCGACTGGTACTGTCCACTCGGTGGGTGACCGTCAGCTGCAAGCGCGCCAACGAGCGACACGACCGTGCTCTTGATCGTCTGGAACTGCCGCGTGAAGTGGTCGCGCAAGCCGCCTTCGCTCGCTGTCGCACTCGGTTCGCCCGCGCTCTGCTGCTGGCCGGCGGTTGGTGCAGATCCTGTCGGCGGCTTTGTCGACAGTCCTGTGTTCGAGAAGCCCGAGACGCTCGAGCCAGTCGCAGCGTCGGCGTGCGGTCCGTGCTGCGGAATCACGCGCCACTTGGGCGTGTCCTTCTGCGCCTTCTCGCCCGCTTCGTTGTACGCTTTCCAGTCGATCATCTCGCACGACGGCGTCCTGTTGGCATCGTACGAACAGGTAAACGTGTGAGTACGCTGCCTATAGACTTCGCCTCTCAAGCCGTCGCAAACAAGTGAAGACGTACCGCTCCAGCAAGTCCGAGCCATCAGCGAGTGAGTTTGCACCAGCGCTGCCAGGGAACGCGCCAGCGCTGCCAGGGAACGCGCCAGCGCTGCCAGGGAACGCGCCAGCGCTGCCAGGGAACGCGCCAGCGCTACCTGGGAAGCCGCCAGGTGTGCCATAGAGCGTCGCCGGCGAGATCAGACCCATGAGACTGTCCGAGCTCGCCGACTTGCCGAGCGACTGGAGCCAGCTCATCGTCGCCGGCGACATCGACGGGTACCCAGCGCCAGGCGAGATGCTGTCGATGCCGCTGCTCGCTGACAACGAGCGCGCGAGCTGCACTTTCTGGTTCGCGTCTGCGTCCATCACATTGGTGCCACTGCCGCTGCTGTTCGGCGCATACCGTGGTGCGCCGACAAAGCTCCCGCCGTTGTTCATCTGCTGCGCATGCGCGTGGGCGAGTGCTGCGATCGCATTGCCGCTGAGCTGCTGCTGCGCCTGCTGCGACTCGTCCGAGTCGATGTTGAAGAACATCGAGAAGACGTCGCCGAGCTCGTTGTACATGCCGTTGTCGTCGTCGTTGAGCGCGGCGTCGCGCATGTCGTCGCTGATCTGGCGCGTTTGCAGATGCGGCGGCACTCCAGCCGCATGGAGCATTGTCGAGACGTTTGCGTCGGGCTGGACCGACCCAGCGCTGCTGATCCCACTGCCGTGTGGTGGTGGGGCGTACTGCGCGTGCTGCATCATGGAGACGACGTTGTTGCTGCTGTCGGGACCGCCGCCCGTGGTCTGCGGCGGCAGTCCGTTCGGCGTCGTGCCGGTCGTGAGCGTCGAGTCGAGGAACTGCCACATGTGCTGCATCTCATCGGGATCCGTGAGCTCGCTTTGCTGTTGATGTTGCGGTGGTGGCGGAGCGTGCTGCATGAACTGCTGCGACTCCATGCTGCTGCTGCTCGTGCGAGGTCTTGGCTCGCTCTGCTTCTCCTGCTACCTTCGATGCGGACGCACGCGGCAAATACGAGTGTGTGGGGAGAAGACGGACGGATGGATCTTGCCGCGCGCGCGCTTGAGCGAGGCAACGTGCGAGTGGCGATGCTGCTGAGGTGATTGCGTTGTGCTGGTGCTTTGCTTTGCGGTAGCGAGGTAGCGAGGTAGC
>JAASFT010000482.1:0-19014 GCA_023333885.1 Globisporangium parvum
CGTGTTTGCGCAGACAGCGTCGCCCTTCATCTTGCTTGTAGCGAACACACTTGCTACGAGCTGCTGCAGACATGTCCTGGTAGTGACGCCACCACCAGCAGCAGCAGCAGCATCGTGACACTCAGAATGAACACGTCGATGATCCATTCATTCTACTTGCGTTCCCCTCTGTGCGTGTCTGTTGGCTACGATCGCTCGACTTGCCAATCTGCTACGATATGGACGCGCTCGCACTTTGCCGCCTGCTCCAAGCAACCACACGCAGTCCACTGGTTAGTGCCTCGCGGTAGCAGCAGCAGCAGTAGCGCCATTGACAACAGGCGAGGCGGACAAACGGACAGACAGACGTACATGGACCGCAAGTACTCCTTCGTGGACGCATCGAGCGGCAGCCCTCCGCCTCGCACAGCTGCTGCGCCGCTGCCAGAGACAGGTTTCCCAGCGCTGCTGAGCTTCCCAGCGTCGCCACTTCCTGGTCCACTCGAGGTGTCGAAGACGAGCTCAGACGACCGCATTGCCGTGTCTGGGAGACTCACAGTCGACTCGGATGATGACTGGAACATCTGGAGCTGATTGACGCCGCGCATCGCCAGCGCCTCTCGCTCCGTGCTGCGAGGTGTCACCGCGGCGTTCATGTGCGGCGACACGTGCACAGGCTGTGACGGGAACAAGTGCTCGTACAGGAACGTCAGGACTTCGTCGTGCGCCAGCAGCCGCTCGATCAAGCGGACGCGGTCTGTCGACGTGAAGTCTTCAAACTCTGGCCCCACGTCGTATCGCTGGTTCCTCGCTCTGTCGGCGTTCGACGCACGCTGCGCTGTCTTGTCGCGCTTTCGATCGAGACCACTGAAGGTGCCACTGCTGCCGCCATGTCGTCGCTTGATCACTTCCTCTTTCACGGACTCGACGCACTGGATGAAGAAGTTCTCAAGGTGCGAGCGCTGCTCGCCGTCTTTCTCGAACAACCGCTGCTGCTTCATCCCATTGAGCTCCTGGTTCTTCAGCTGCAGCTCGCGCTTGAGCACTTTGATCTGTCGCTTGAGCTTCTCTTCGCGCTCGTCACTCACGCCAGTTGGCGAGTGCGCCTGTGCGTCAATGGTCAAGTACGGCAGTGCTGCGCCAAGACCGCTGGTGCCGCCAGCAACCGAGGTCTCTGAGTTTCGTTTCGTCGAGCGCCGCAACACTGTCGAGCCGCCGCCGATGCCACCGCTACCACCTTTGCTCTGTGGGTCAAAGCTCGGGAGCATCCCACCATCCGCGCTGCCAACACCGTTCACAGGTGACGCAATGCGCACGTCGAGCTCCGCGCGCAGGAGCTTGTTCTGCTTCTTGCACGCCTTGAGCTACTTCTCGAGCCAGTTGCGGTCCTCTTCGATCGCTTCGAGCTTCTCTTTCATGTCCTTGAGGTCTTTTGTCATCGACGTCGTGAACGCGTCGAGCCGCAGCGCTTCTTTGCGGTACCAGTCGCGCTCTTCCTCGATCTTCTTGATCTTCTCGGTCTTGTTCTCCACGGTCTCGTTCCGGTGTATCTTCTCGCGCATGTCGTGGAGCTCTTTCTGGACGTTGTACATGTGAGTGAGTGAGAATGTGAGGTACATTGAGATACGTCAGGCGATCTCGAATGGCCGTGGGGACGTTGTACATGTGCGCGCGGTACGCAGCGAGGAAGTCCTTCTCCTGCCGCCCGAGCACGGCACTGATCTGTTGGGTGCGGTTGCAAGTGAGCGAGCAGTAGTCCCGCGTGGGAGCGCATGGTGCTTCTCTGCATGCTGCTGGTAAGAGAGACCCGTGGAAGGTGGCACAGCACACCTACCTTCTCGGAGAGCGAGCCCACGACTTCGTGCAGCTGAGCATGTCGATCGCGCACAATCGCCATCCTAAGACGTTCCACACACACACGTACGAGTATGCCAAGACATCCGTGAGTCTGCGAATGCGACTCGAACCAGCCGTGCAAGGCGCGCGTGAGAGATCGCCATTGAGCATACGCATCTGGCTCTTCGACTGTAGACTTGGACGAACTCGGTCCATGCTCGTTCCCACTGCCTCCTGCGTTCCGGAGCGAGGTCAAGAACGTGTCTTTCGAGAACACCTCGAGGCTGTCGTGGCTCATCGTAGCCGACTGCGGTGCGTCTGCTGCTGCTACTTGCGAGACCTCCAAGAGCACGCTGCGCGACACGCTTCAGAGTATATGCACTGAAAATAGTGCTCAACCATGAAACGACCTCCGTGGTCGCTTGCCGCGACACGATGGCGCTGCTGCCAACGCTGTTGCTGCGAAGAGCACAGAAGGCGCTGGGCTACTTTCGGTGCCCATCATGCACACGGTGCTGTGCGAGCTTTAGCAAGGCGACAGCCACTCGAGTCTTCGTATCGAGCATCAGCGACGTTCACGTCCGCAGTCAAGCTGCACGAGTCGCCTGCGTCGCCAAGTCGTCGCGCACACGACTACTCACACCGTGTGAGCGCTTTCGCTCGACAACGCACGAACGATGCTACACCCCACCAGCAGCAGCCATGCATCGAGGTTCTTTGCGCCGCCAGTCTTCCCGTTCCCCGACGTTCACGTCAGTCTGTTGGACGGCAATGACGACAACAGTGAGTGAGTGAGTGAGAATGTGAGGTACATTGAGATACGTCAGGCGATCTCGAATGGCCTGACGACAACAGTGACAGCGACAGCGACGACACGGACGACGACGCGAGCGACAGCATCACCGACCTATTCGACGCGCACGAGTTCTACACGCTCGAGCACGACCTGCTGGTCGTGAAACACCGGTGTTTCCAGCCCGAGCTCCCGATCGGCGACGTCGCACAGCGCTTTGTGAAAGAGTTTGGCGTCGCGCGGACGCCGGAGCAACTCGAGCAGCGCTTCCAGACGCTCCAGTCACCGGCGTTTCAAGTGCTCTTCGCGCTCTACTTGCAAGCGATCTCTCTCAACAAGGACGCGCACTATGCAAGCGGCGCGTACGCAATCTTGCCTGCGTACCAGTCGCTGCTCCGGACGACGCGCACGTCGTGCGAGACGAAGCTCTTTCAGCTGCTCTACGACGACGACAAGTTCCAGAACGAACCGAACGAGATGATCAACGTCGAGATCACTGGGCGGAGCTTCCCAAAGGTACTGACGTGTGTGGCGGAGACCTGTGCGTCGTCATGATCTGACCGACGCTCGTGCTGCTCTCGGTCGCAGTACACTCGGAGTGTGTCCAAGACCCAGCTATGTCGGTGCGCCAATGCTCTCCAGCAGCTCTTCAAGACGCAAGGCGCTCAAGGTCGAGTGTCGCGCCACCAGGCGTTTGCGCTCGTGGGTGCAAACACGCGCGTCGAGCGGCTCCAGCTCACGGACGCAGTCGCGTTCTACGACTCGTGCAGCGTGTACAACCACCTCGAGTAGCCGATCTTTGATCGCTTCGTGCAGTTTGCAAAGGACCCGCACTTGATGGAGCGTCTCGAGCTTCTGCGGCAGCAGCTCACCGAGTCGAGCCACCTCAAGCACGACGCACACACGTACCTGACTGAGACCTTTGCGACGCAGCACCAGCAGCACACGGCCAAGCTCGACGCTATGCGCGTGGCTGAGTGCGCTCGGGTGCAAGCGCAGCTCGAGAAAGTCCTGGACGACGACATCCAGCACCTCCGACGCATGCACGAGGCGCTCTTGCGCCACGAACACGCGAAGATCCGCGCCAAGTACGACGCGCAGATCGCGGCGCTGAACGACAGCATCGACGAGATGCGCGACGCGACGCTCGCGCTCCAGAAGACGTGCGAGGTGAACGGCTGGAACAACCTCGAGCGCGACATCATGCAAGCTGCGCTCCAGGTCGAGCGCATCTTTGGCTCGAGCGACTACTTGGTGCGCCTGCTCATCCTCGCAGAAGATCTGGATGCCGAGCCACTGCGCCGCGCGCTCGTGAGCTACTTGAGCGAGCCGAGCAAGTTCCCGCAGTTTGCGCTGCGGCGCGAGATGACGAGCAAGATGATCCCCGACACGACGGTGCTCGAGATCCTCAAGCGCTGTCCCACGACGGACTTGCGCGAGCTTGAGAGCGCTGGCAATCGCTTTCTCCACCACGAGCTCGTCGTGCGCGAGCTCCATACGCGGCGCGTCGCGTTCGGTCGGCTGCTCTCGTCACTGCCGAACGACAAGCTCCGAGCCGCATTGCTACACGTATCGTCGCCCCGGCCATCGAGCGCTAGCCACGCAAAGCATGCAACACGTGACACTGAGCGAGCTACTACAGCAAGCGATGTGCCTGCGCTCATGGACAGCGCGTTCGTGCAGCAGATCGCGGCAGCTGCCGACTTTGCTGACGTGCTCGAGCAAGAGCTCGCGCGCCGTCGCGACTTCTCGTGCGTGAAGATGAGCAGCCAGTTCCTCGAACAGCTCGTGAGCTTCTCGGAGGAGGACTGCTTGCTGCAGCTCGAAGCGCCGCATCGGTACTGCACTGTCCTAGCGACAAAGGAGCGCAAGCAGGGCGAGTCGGGCAAGTGGATGTACGAGGTGCGTCCGCGCGCGCGAGCTTGAGCGACCTCACACCACCGATGCACGTACTGACCTCGTCATGTCGTGCTTGCAGGCGACGATCGAGATCTTTGGCGGCGACGGCGAGAGCATCTTGCTAGGATGGGAAGTGCCTCGTGGCCATGCTGTAGGCTCGGACGATCCGCCTTCAGTTGCAAACGCACGGACATCGATCTCACAAGCAGCATCACTGCGTTCTGCATCGCCAGTAGCAGCACCACCGAGAGAAGGAGGAGGATGCGCTGCAGCAGTAGCAGTCGCCGCGCATTCCGAGCTGGCAATCAGCAGCGCCGCTGCGCATGCATCGACACTCGTACCTGGACTCTCACCGAGTCCAGATGGCCGGAGCTTTGGTGTCACGTGGCAGTCGGACAGCGGACTCGACATGGGCATCTTGCACGCGAATGGGCAGTCGCGCTCAGGCGTCCCGTGCTTCCGCGCAGGCGACGTCGTTGGCTGCACGATCAACCAGGACGACGCAGTCCCGCACCTGCGCTTCTACCTCAACGGCGAGCAAGTGCTGCCGTCGACAAGCAGCAGCACGAGCGCCTCGGCAGCGCACTCTAGCGCAGGCATCGCGGTGCAGAACCCGCCATCGTGCCTCTTCCCCGCGCTCGCGATGTACTCGTCGAAGAAGAAGCCGCAGATGCGCGTGCGCTTCAACTTCCGCGGCCGCTTTGCGTTCCCGCTCGCAGGCTTTGAGCCGTACGGCGCGCCATTGTGACACGAGTTGAAGTGGCAAGGCAAGAATAAAGTACACAGCCAAACGCGATAGATAGAGCGTTGTGTGGAATGAAATGTGGATGCCAGAGTGACGGTCGTCGCGCGATTTGAATTGAGGTGCCACGAAACGTGAGTGAGCACATTGCAGAGCGCAGCACTGGAGGCGATGGGGATCACAGGACTCCTCCCGGCGCTCAAGAGCGTGACGCACCAAGTACACATCGCCAAGTACGCTGGCAAGACCGTGGGCATCGACGCTGCTGGCTGGCTCTACCGCGGCGCCTATAGCTGTCCTGTTGACGTTGTCCTGCGCACGCAAAACGCAGACGGGTGCGTGCAAGTGCAGTGTTTGTAGATGTCCATGCGACTGTGGCAGCGACCGCACTGCTGCAGTATGCTCACGCTACTGTGTTCGTGTGCTGCTGCGTCTCGTGGCGTGACAACGTATGCACGCAGGTACCTGAACTACAGCTTGGAGCAGATCAAGTTGTTGCAGGAGCACGACGTGACGCCAATCTTCGTCTTTGATGGCGCCAACTTGCCAGCAAAAGCCGAGCTCAACGCAACGCGCAACAGGTGCGCTACGTAGTGCTTTTACTGCTGACTGCTACTGCCTCCAAGAGCAAACAGACATGCTCAATCGCGTCTCCATCCTTCGTACAATACTCAGGAGCCGGCAGGTGTGGAAGACGAAAGCGATGCGGCAGCTCGACAATGGCGACGAGAGCGGGAGCTACGCAGCGTTCACAAAAGCCGTGTCGGTCTCGAACGCGATGATCAAGAAGTTCATCGCAGTGCTGCGGCGCATGGACATCGCGTTCGTTGTCGCGCCGTACGAAGCCGACGCGCAGCTCGCGTACATGTCGCGCCAGAAGATCGTCGACATTGTCGTGTCTGAAGACTCAGACTGCGTCCCGTACGGCTGCAAAGTGGTGCGTAGCGCTCTGTTGAGTGTTGTCACTCGGTGTACGGACTTGAATGGGTGCTTGCCAAGCTCCAGTCGGTGCCATGTCGAGTGCTGACTCTCTCGCTCTCACTCTGGCATACTGGCTAGATGCTCTTCAAGTGGAGCCCCGAAGGCTGGGCGAGCGAACTCAAGCGCCGAAGTCTCGGAGCAAACGAAGAGCTCTCGTTCGTCGGCTGGACCGAAGAGATGGTACGATGTGCACTGCTCAAAGCGGCGTGTATCATATTCCTAGCCTCACCTCACACTACTTGCTTCGTTGCAGTTCATCCAGCTGTGCGTGCTCTGCGGCTGCGACTACTGTCCATCGATCCCTGGCGTCGGCATCGTCACCGCGTACAAGTTCGTCGAGACGCACAGATCACCAATCGAGGTGCGTTCATGAGCGCGTGAGTGGCTCCAACGAACTCATGATACCGAGCGCCAACGACCTGGCTGCTCGCTTGCTTTGCTCTCTCACTCTTCAGGTCGCGAAAGCGCTGCAAAAGCAGAAACACTCGGTGCTCCCATCCAACTACGTGGAGCGATTCTACTCGGCGATCATCACGTTTCGCCACCACCTCGTCTTTGATCCGCGCGACAAGGTCCGTCCGCCCGTCCGTCCTGTCGAACGAGCTCGTATCCAACCGCACTTGACAGTCATCTGCTTGGCGTCTGACTGTGCTGGTTCGTACATGTACTGCATCTGGTTCAACAGAAGATGAAGATGCTGAACCCGCTCACGCTCTCGAGCGACATCCTGCCGTTCGTGGACAAAGAGCTCCACTTTCTCGGCAACATCGAGCTGCGAGACGATGTCGTTGCGCGCATTGCATGCGGCGATGTGCATCCAGTCACGCTCGACAGCTACGACTGGACCGACGCAGTCGACGCGCTGAAAGAAGAGCAACAGCAGCTGATGCAAGTGTGTCTGGCGCCAAAGCCGAGCTCGCACTCGATGACTTCGACTGAGAGTAGTCTCGTTGAGCGACCGGAACGAGCCGGTCGCCGCGAGTGCGACGAGCAGTCGAGCCGGAGCACGAGTCTCTCGCAACTCGAGGCGTGTGACCCAGATGCGCAGAGCTCAGTTCCTTGCTGCGCACTCGCACAACCAAGCAGTGCAATGTCCTCGACGTGCGAGCGTGAAGACTGCGAGCAGCCAAAGCCTGCGTCGACATCCTGGAGCCATCTCGACAGCGTGCTCGGCACGTCGCTGCACATTCTCAACTTTCGGAGCCCAAAAGTGAGCGACAACTTCCGGCCGCTCGTGTCGCTGCCGCGTCGCTCGTCGCAAGCGCTCGGCAGCAGCACAACAGCGTGCGAGATGAAAGCGTTTGAGACCCAGTGCGTGCGGCAGACAGTCAAGCGCATCAAGAACCCGACGAAGCGCCGACGAGAAGAGAGCGGAAGCGGGTTTGACGGCGAAGTCATGTGCCGCATCGACTCGACACTGTCCAGCTACCGTCCTGTTCTAGCCCCTCGCGCCGCTGAAGTGGCGACCACGGCACCCGCAATCGCGAGCTCGTTGCCGCCCGAGATGCCAGTCAAGCCGCCGCTGAAGCGACCGTTCCCGTTTGCTCCGCAACGTGTCGCTGACCCAGTGCCACTCGACACGAGCAGCAACACCAACACGGCCGAGAGCGCATCGAGCGCCACAAGCGACGTGCCATGGACACTGCATTCGCCGCATGCGAGTGCGCGGTCCGAGCTCTCGTCGTACTCGCGTGCAACGTACGCCGAGGAGAAGTGGGACCGGATACTCGGCGCGGAGCTGGATGCACAGAGCACCAGCAGCAGTCCCATGCGGATCGCCGACTCTCAGAGCAGCGCGTCGGACGCACCATCGCAGGCGTCCAGCTGAGTGAGTGAGCGAGTGCGTGCGTGAATGAGTGAGTGAGTGAGGCTGCGACCCACCCCATGACTCAAGACCCAACGTCCGCGTAGCAATACATTCGAGCATAACTTAGGTCGAGACGTACGCGCGTGGTCGGAGAGCGACGATCACGCGACGACGAGGCGCATGCTCCCTCCCTCACCAGCACCGCGAGCCGGTCGTCGCTGGTCGCGCCTCGTCGTCTTTGCCAGCGCCGGCTAGTCCGCCGTAGCGCTGGTGCTGCTGTATCAGCTCATGTGGCGCGTGCGACGCGAACGCGACCGACGCATTGCGCCGGACGGTGTGCACTTGCGGGTACGGCATCGTGGCAGTCTGCTGCTGCTGCTGCTCGCGACTACTGCGCGTGGCCACGGGCGCGACCGCAGCTGCAAACAGCGCGCGGCTGGTGGTTGAGACGCTCGACTCGCCCATCGACGCTTCGAGCGCAGTCATGCTCAAGTCGCCGTCCGGTGTCCCGCCGTCGACACCGCCGCGCCGACCAAATGCACCGCGCTGGTAGTTCAGGAGCGGCGGGAGCTTCTGGAGGAACTGGATGTTGGCTTTAATGAGCATCGCGCGCTTGCGCCGCGGCGCCGCGGCAGTCGTGTCGCTGCCGCTGACGTACGTCTCGACAGCGTCGTCGTCGTCGCCGCCGTCTTCGCGATCGGCGTCGTCGCCGGGATCGGGCTCAAACACGAGCTCTGCCGAGTCGTCGTCGACGACCATTGCGTACGGATCGTGCTGTTGCTGCTGCTGTGGCTGGTGGCGTGCGCGCGGCTTGCTATGGCGCGCGCGCGAGCGCTTTCGACCGACATGGCGCGTCGTTAGCATCCTCGAGAGGCGACCGATCGATGAGCGCCGTCTGGCTGTCGCGTTCGCAAGTGATGCGATCTCGTTGGCGCGAGCGCGTGCAGCAGGCAGCCAGCCAGTCAGTCAGTCAGTCAGTCAGGACTCACTCGAGTCGCTTTCTGATACATACCTCGACGCCGACGACGCCTCGAAGGAAGAAGAAAGCCCGCTGGTTGTGTCTCCCATGCACATCGCGACAGCTGGTGCGCACAGGCGCCGCAATAGTGAAAACTAGTGTAGAGTGCCACCGCACGAAAGAGCTGGAATGAAACGCCGCCGACGCCTGCTCGCGCTCGTCGTCAACGCGCGCGACCTCGCGCAGCACGCGAGCACGCGCGCCGCGGTCGCTGCTGCGCTCGATAGCGACGCGCTCGACCTGCTCCAGCTGCGCGCCGACGGCTGCGACAGCGACCGCTCAATCGAGACAGCGAGCGACGTGCTTTGCGCTTTGCGTGCGCCTGGTCACGCAGACGCTCCAGCACTGATCATCAATGCGCCGCTCACTCTCCTCACGACGCGCCAGGATCTGCTCGCTACTGCATTTGACGGCTGGCACGTCAAAGAGCGCGATCTCTTCCACGACGACTTGCCGCAGCTGATCAGGCGCGTGCGCACGCAGATGCGCAGCGACACTAGCACTCGGAATGACAAGCCGATTCTCGGCTGCTCGGTGCACTCGGTCGCATCAGCTGTGCACGCTGCGCGTCTTGGGTTTGACTACATCCAAGTCGGCACGATGTTCCTGACGCCGTCGCATCCCGAGAAGACGTCGCAAGATGAGCTCGAAGGTCCCTCGCTGCTCCAAGCGATCGTCGCTGCCGCCGCCGCACCAACAGCGCATAGCGGCACGATCGCACTCCCGCCACTCGTTGCAGTCGGCGGCATCAACACTGCGCACCAGACGCGCGAGGTGCTCCGTGCTGGCGCAAGCGGCGTCGCAGTCATCCGAGGGATCCTCGCTGCCTCGGACGGTGCGCGCGCTGCTGCAGCAGCGTACCGCAGCGTGCTCGATGCGCCAATCGACACGTGATCGAGCCAGTCAGTCACGAGCTCCATCCATCCATCCATCCACCAGGTAGGTCGCACGTAACAAACACATAACAGCAATGGCCCTCACGCGGCGGTCGAGAGAAACCTATAACTGATATTCATCCTGCGCTGCTGCAGCTGGTCTGGAGCGCCGTGGCTCGCGCTCCCAGCGTCTGCCCGTCGTCGCACCACCCACGCGCGCGCGCTTATGCGTAGCCGCCGTCCATGATGACGTCGTCAATCTTGAGGATCATGCGCACGACTTGTGTCGCGAGCTGGAGCTGCTGCTGCTTGCCAATGAGCGTCTCGAACACGTGCTGCTCCTTCATGTCGTGCGTCCCAGTCGAGTTGCAGTCAATGCCGAGGCGCGGGTTCTGCTCCCGGAGCTGCTGCGAGCGCACGGCCGAGAGCGAGTCGATTGGACTCAACCCGCTGTTCTCTGCGAGCGCCATCGGAATGTCTTCGAGCGCATCGGCGAACGCGCGGATCGCGTACTGCTCAATGCCCGTGATCCCATCCGCGTGCTCGCGCACGGCAATGCCACACGCGATCTCCGCGGCGCCGCCGCCGTACACGACGCGGTTGTTCTTGATCAAGTTGCGCGTCACGCACATCGCGTCGTGGAGCGACCGCTTCGCTTCGTCGACAATCATCTTGTTCCCGCCGCGCACGAGGACAGTGATCGCGTCCGAGCTCGCGCAGTCTTCAATCACGAGCATGCGCTCTTTCGTAGTCCCGAACGCGACTTCGCGGACAGTGCCCGCGCGACCGAGCTTCTCCGGCGTGAGCTCGGCGAAGCGCGGGACAATGCGCGCGCCAGTGGCAATCGCAATGAGCTCGAGCTCGACGCCGCCGACCCAGCGCACGGCAGGGAGCTGGTTCTGCAAGAGCAAGTGGTTCGCTTCGTCGTCAAAGCCCCACTGGCAGATCACGAGGTTCGCGCCGCTGTCCTTCACTTGCTGGATCATCGTCTTGAAGTACTCCTGCTCGTTCGCGTAGAGCTTTTCGTACGCTTCGACGCTCGAGATCTCGAGCTTGTGCTTCGTCTTGGGCTTGGGCGGCTCGAACGGACACGTGAGGACGCAGAGCTTGGCGTCCGTGACGACCTTGGGCATCTGCGGGTGCGAAAAGTCCTTGTCGATCACGATGCCGTTGATCAGCGCCGTCTCTTCGAGCGTCCCGCCGGGCTTGCCCTCGACCTTGATCAAGTCAAAGTTCACGTCCCGCGTCTCAAAGTTCGCGACCTTGAGCACGGCGTCGACTGCGATCTGCGCCATCTGCCGCTTGTACTTGTTCACGATCTTCGACGACAGCGTCGTCATCGCAGTCTCCACGAGCGGCCCTGAGTCCTCCTTCGTGAAGTGGATCACGTCGCCAATCTTCTCCAAGTGCTTGCACGCGATCTCGCACGCCTCTTCAAAGCCATCGGCAATGCGCATCGGGTGGAGCCCGTGCGCCAAGAGCTTCTCCGCTTGCTCCAAGAGCGCACCCGCGAGCACGACGACACCGGTCGTGCCGTCGCCGATCTCGTTGTCCTGCGACTGCGAGAGCTCGACGAGCAAGTGCGCGACGCGGTGCTCGACGTGCATCTGCTCGAGGATCGTCGCGCCGTCGTTCGAGATCGTGACGTCGCCGTCTTGGCTCACCATCATCTTGTCCATGCCTGCGTGGTTGCGCATGAGCGAACGAGAGAGCGATAGAGTGTGTGAGTGAGTACCACGACAGCTATGCGCATAGCCAACCAGCGCCGTGTTCGTTCGTACCGCGAGGACCGAGCGACGTGCGCAGGAGGCTCGAGACCGTGCGCGCAGCCAGGATGTTACTCTGCGTGAGAGAGAAAGGAGAAAAGCTGTTAGCGTCGCTGTGGATGTGCGCACTGCACCAGCAAACACCAGCGACGCCGTGGATGGGAGAGCAAAGCGCACCTTGATCGCTTCGATGCCCTTCACGCGCTCCTTCTGCTCCTGGTCGCGGATGATGATGAAGGGGCGACCGTACTCGTCAAAGACCATCGACATGGTGGCTGCGGTGGGGTGGATGTAGGGGCGGTGGGTCGGTCACGTGGGGACAAACGAAGAGAGCGAGCGAGCGATCGAGAGGGAGGCGGTCGTCGTCGTCGTCGTTGTCTGCTGCGAGTTGCGGTCGGTCGCTTCCTGGCCACACTCTCGCGTTTGGCTCTGAGGCAAAGATTTTGGCAAAGTACTGTTCGCAGCGCTGTATTCGAGTCGCGCAAAAGAGACGACTTTTGTGGCAATATCGGATAAATGGAGGAAGTGTGTACTCGGAACAACACAGTCGAGAATGTGTGCGATTCAGTATGCTGGACAGTCCACTTGTTGCTGCCTCTTTGAAACCGTTGCAGCCAAGAATGGCTACACTTTTGGAGCTTCATGCCACTCAAGCACACGCTTGATCGCGCAGTCTGCGATCTGCGATCTGCTGCTGCGAGCGCACGATGCGCGCACAGCACGTGCTCGCGCTCATTGGCACTGTCTCCTGCGCACTCATTGCGCACCCAAGCAGCGCGTCGTGCCCGCTTGGACTCTACAATGGCAAGATCTGCTCCGGCAACGGCGCATGCACGCCGCAGAACCTCTGCAAGTGCGACAACCGTCACATGGGCTTTGACTGCTCTCAGCGTACGTCGTGTGCGTGTGTGTAGGTGTGTGCGAGTGAGCGCGAGAGCCTCTACACTACTGTTGCCGCTGCATCGTCCTCTTACTGGCATCGCCACACGGACTCTGCCTGCAAATGACACACACAGATCGGTGTCCACTCGGCAAGGCTTGGGTCGCACCTGCGCGCGCAATAGATGACGCACACTACGAAGTCGAGTGCTCGAACAAAGGCGTGTGCGACCGCCGAACTGGCGTGTGCGCGTGCATGGAGGGCTTCACTGGCACTGCCTGTCAGCGACGTACGTCTCGCACTGCACTGCTGCAACAACCATTCGGTGGCGTCCAGACTCACCGACTGTACATGGTCGTTTGCTCCCGTGTGCATGCGCTGCAGTGTCGTGCTCGAACGACTGCAGCGATGCAGGCGAGTGCATGTCGCTCAAGGCGCTGTCGCGGCAGTTCGCAGTGGAGACCGAAGCAGTGTACGACAGCGTCTGGGACGCCGACATGATCTACGGCTGCAAGTGCAGCAAAGGATGCCATGGCTACGACTGCTCCAAGCGTGCGGATGGATCTACATCGTAGTTGCATGTGCTAGCGGCACCAGCGGTGACTCAGTTCAGTCTCTCTCACTCTATGCATGCGCTACAGGATCGTGTCCGCGCGGCGACGACCCGCTCACGAGCGGACAAGTGAACGAAGTCCAGATCATTCGGTGCACCGCCAAAGGCGGGAGCTTCGCGCTTTACTTCAACGGCGAAGGCACGGTGGCGCCATTCGATGCGACAGAGGCACAGTTCCAGCTCGCGCTGGGCCGGATCAAAGGCATGCCCAAGGTCAAGATCACGTACACTGTCCCCTCGACGCTCTGCAACAGCGTGGCGATGAACGCAGTGCTCGTCGAGTTTGTCGAGACGTTTGGGCCGTACGAGTTGCTTGCGTGCGAGGCATCGCTGTTGGCGCGGTCCTTGTCTCCGCGTACGCACCTAAGACGATGTCTTCCTCCCCTTGATCTCTTGCAGCCAGCCGTCGATCAAGGTGTTTGGCATCACGGGCGGCGTTACGACGCTCCTCGGCGGCAGCGTGTTTGTTGCCACTGGCGGCGCAGTGACCGGTGGTCGCGTGTCGACACGAGGCACGAAAGAGTGGGAGCTCTGCAGCAACCGCGGCGACTGCGACGAAGGTGCGTCTGTGACGCATCGGCTTGTGCGCTTCTGTGACTCGCGCATGACATCGTCTTTGCGCATCTGCGGTGCGCGCTCTGCAGCAAGTGGAACGTGCTACTGCTACTTGGTCCCGATGCCAGGCTTCCGCTCGAGCGACGGGTACGGCAACGCCGGGACGCGAGGCGACTGCGGGAGTGCAAACGACAAGAACAAGTACGGCGGACCGATCACAGCGTGCGCTGGCGAGTTCGCATGCAGCGGACATGGCTACTGCACAAAGTCTCCGTCGTTCCGCTGTGCGTGCGAAGAAGGCTGGACAAGCGGCGACTGCTCCGTTCGTACGTGTGTGGGTCGGTCTTCTCTTGCTGGATGCGACGGTAGCGTCTGAGCTGACGAGCGTTGCGTCTGTTCCACACTGGATAGGAACGTGCCCGCAAGGTCCGTCGTGGTTCCATCAGCCAACCAGCACGAACACGATCCACAACCAATGGACAACGTGCTCGGATGCGGGCGTTTGCGACCGAGCTGTCGGCCAGTGCGACTGCTTCGCGCCGTTCAGTGGCTCCGCGTGCGAACACAGTGCGTGTCGACGATCTCCTGTCGCATGTCTTGATAGAGCTGCGGAGGCACTGCGAGAGATCTCACTGGCACTTCTCTGCTCTCTCGCTGCTGCAGTGAAGTGTCCTGGCGAGCCGACGTGTCACGGCCATGGGCAGTGCATGAGCATCCGACAGCTGTCGCTCGAAGCCGACGTCGACAGCCCGCTCCTGCGCTTTGACTACGGCACGGACCCGAACAACGTCCAGACGTTTGATCGCGACAGTATCTTCGGGTGCAAGTGCGACCCAGGCTTTGAAGGCTACGACTGCAGTCTGCGTACGTTGTGTGCTCGTTATGCACCAGCTTGGCGCGAGAGGAGAGCGAGCACCATGCACTGGTAGGACTGACAACGGACTTGTGTCATTGAACGTTTTGTAGAGAGTTGTCCTCGCGGCGATGACCCGACGACACAAGGTCAAGTGGACGAGATCCAGCTACTCAAGTGCGTGGCGACGAGCGGGACGTTCCAGCTGCTCTACCGCACGTCAGTCTCCCCAGACATCCCGTTTGACGCGCCACCGAGCATGCTGAAGAGCATCCTCCTCAGCGCCTTTGGCTTTGAGGACGTGGTCGTGGAGTTCAGCGCCGGCACGAGCGCGTGCTCGCCAGTGGGTGTCTCAACCGCAGCTCAGAACGTCATCATGCTCTCGTTCCCGCTCGACCACGGCAACCTGACGCAACATCGCTGAGACTCAGCACTCTGCAGCTTGGCACAGTCGTCGTGGCAGTCGACGGCGCTTCGATCGACACGTTTGTGAGTCGAGCCGGGACGAAAGAGAACGCCTTGTGTGCGAACAAGGGCACGTGCAACTACGAGACGGGGCAGTGCATCTGTGCTACGGGCTACGGCAGCAGCGACGGCCGTGGCAACGCTGGGACGCGCGGCGACTGCGGCTTCATTCTCCCTCGAGTCGCGCTCGCTGCGACCTAGCAACGTAGACCAAGACTTGCAAGCAAGAGGTGCGGCTATCAGTGAAAGCTAGTGAGTAGCGTACTGGCGAACGATATCTTGCTCCGACATCCGTCCAGGTCTTGCAGCGCGTCGTCGCTGAGATCTGCAGTTCGATCACCATGTCCTTGCCTATCTTCGAGGTCCTCGAGGTTTGGGACATCCCTCGAGGCATCTCTCGAGGCATCTCAGTACGACCTGCTTGACCAGAATAGCTGGTCTGTATTCCAAGACTCCCAGTTCACGACCTGCTATGCCTGCCGCGAGTCCCAGCGGTCATGCGAAAGCAGCGCCGAAGCTCTTGCTGCGAGCCGACTCGAACGAAGACGTCAAGGAGATGTCGCTCATGACTCCAGCGACGCCGGATCACAAACTCCGGCACGCCTCGTACGGTCGCGACACATCGAGATCGCGTCACGCCTGACTGCGCTCGCGCTCTAACACGTTCTGGGTTGTTGGGCTAGGACGTTCACTGCTCGCAACCAGCAGACAAGCAAAGCCGTCGCAGTGTCACCGATGAGATCCCTGGCGCTCGGACAGAGCGAGCGATCCATTCGTGAGTAGCGCGCATGGCAGCTGGCATTGCTCACTGCAGTGCCGACTCACGACACGATCGCACTGACGGTTGTTGGTGTCTCGCACGCAGATCGGCCGTCGCTGGACATGCTCATGGCGGACATGGCATTGCACAATTCCAGTTCATGTACGTCTCACGGCCATACATCCAACCGTGGCAGAGTGACCGCACCAGCTCCTGAACTGTCTGCTGTCTGCTGTCTGTTCGTCTCTTGGTTGGCTGTAGCTTCGCCGCTGAAGATGAGCGCGAAGCTGGAGCGCGCGCTGCACCTCAAAGACAAGTGTGAGCGCGAGCTCGAGCAGTTCTGCGAATCGAAGAATCGCCGTCGACTTCACCATGCGCCAGCGTCGCCAACAAGCTGCGGCGCGCTCGAGGGCACGCTCTGGCTCGAGGCCGAGAAAGCGAACGACGCGAGTGCTCGAGGTGCGTGCATGTCTGTTCGCACTACAGCCCGAGACTAGCCGCTCAGATCAGCGATCCTCATGCTCTGGTTCGGAATCGCCTTTGGCGCTGTTGCGGCACAGAGAAGCTCGCGCTCGAGCGACTCGTTCGGCGCATTGCACCGTCGCTCGGCAATGGCGTGTCGTCGCACGCAGACTTACTCCACACCCTCCACTCGTGTCGCGAGTGCAGCATGCGCGTGACATTCTGCAGCGTGTGTGCCGCGCGCGCGTCCGAGTTCTTCAGTGGGTACACGACGACCGAGTTGCTTGCACTCTACGGTCGCGACCTGCCGCCTGCGGACGCCGACGCGCTTGCAGCATTCTCAAACGCAATGGCTGCACGAGTCGCGAGCAGCACTCAGACCACAAGTGATAGCTAGCTAGGTCGAGCGGTCTTGAGTCGCGCAAGGTTCGCTTGGTGCGCCTATCATACAGATGCTGCCAGCCAAGTTGGCTCCACTGTCGAGAGTGACCTTTGCACATTCGTTTCGCTCATTGCTCTTCAGTCCTCAGAAGGCGCAACGACCACCATCATGGCTCGCGTAGCTGCTGCAGAGCCTCGACCAGGACCAGCGCAAGAAGAGGTCCGACAGGAGCGCCTCACGACCGCAGACGCACCTGCAGCTCGCGCGACCGATGCCTCGCAATGGACAACGCGTCTGTGCTGGCTAGCGATCGTCCTGATGCATGGTCTCGTTGGTGCGTACTTCTACGCCTATGCAGCCGTCTACTGGTTTCTTAAGAACGTCGACAACGTCTTGCAATCGATCACGCCGCTCGAGCCATCGCTCGCGTACTACTACACGCCAGTGCGCGTTACGAGTCTTGCAATCGCAGCGATGCACGGACTCGCAGTGCTGTACGCAGTCGTGTGCAGTCTACTCTCGCGCGAGCTCGTGTTTGCGCTGCCTGTGCGGCGACAGACGTCAAGACGCACTGCGTTTGCGACAGCGCGCTGGATGCCGCTGAGAGTAGCGACGTTTGTGCGCTCGTCATCTCCCTCTCGCCTCTCGACTGCGTGGCGCGCGCTCAAGCGCAAGCTCACGTGTGACGTCGATGCAATTCAAGTGAGCAACGCAATCGAAGCAGCGCTGCAGATCTTCCAAGCGAACAAGCTCAGTCGTCTCGTTGCGCGCGTCTGGATCAACCGCATGATGACAGCTGCTGTCGTCGCGAACTGCTGGAGCTTCCCACTTGCGCACGCTTGGCTCCGTCGCACGCGCCGCAGTTACTGCCATGCGCAGCGCCATGGCTCGCGAACAGAGACGTTCATCAAGCTCTTTGTCGACACTGCCGTGGACATCGTGTACGGCGTCGCGATCCCAAGCGCGATCCTCTATCCGTACTACCACAGCGTCGACCAGACGAACGGGACGTTCCCGTTCAAGTTCTACTTCATGGACACGTGGCAGATCAACATCCTCGCAGAGGCGAACCAAGTGTTCGTGACATCGAACGTCGACTTTGCGTCCAAGATGTCGCCTGGTGTGATGCTCTTCCACGCGCTGTGGTCGCTGCAGAGGCTAGCGATGCGCTCTGGCGGCGACAGCTACAGTTGCGGCGTAGCGCCAGCACCAGAGCGACTGCTCCAGGATGCTCCGACCAAGTCCGTAGACGCTGACAAGAAACCGCACGCGTGCAACCACAAGCGTCCGCGGGCAAACGTGTGGCGGCGTGTCGTGGATGCAGTACTGTTCAGTGCCGGTCTGATTGTGCTCGTGCTTCACGTGCACGCGAGTATCGTCGCGAGCTCCAGCTCGGATCGTGGGTGTCTGCTTGAGCTGCGGCGCTGGGGTGCGCGGAAGTACGTCTGCGTCGTGCTCGAAGTGAGCTGTTCGCAGAAGCGCATCGCTGGGACTGCAGCAGAGCTCGACACGCCGCTTGCAAACGTCGAAGCGCAGTACCTCGAGACGCTCATACTGTCGCACTGTCCGTCGCTCGCGATGCCGCCGCGCCTCCAGTCGTTCGCAGCACTGGGCGTCCTCAAGATCCACAACTCGATGATCGCTGAGTGGAGCGACTCGGCTGCGCTCACAACGAGCGCTCAGCCACTGTTCGCGTGGCTCATCATCACGCTGTCCAACATGTCGAGCGTTCCACCGGGCATGCTCTCGGCCGCGAACCCGCTGCTTGAGATCACATTCTGTGGCACGAACTTGACGACGCTACCTGACGACGCAGCGCAAGTGTGGCAAGGTCTCAACAGCCTCATTCTCGACCTGAGTCCTGGCATCACCGAGATCCCGCCGGCGATGCGACAGCTACCACTGTCGGAGATGTCGCTCGCGAGCAACAGTATCTCGGCGATTCCGGCAGACGACGGGTTCTTCCACAAGCCGATCGAACTCCTCCACCTTGCGTTCAATCCACTGAACGAGATCCCTTCGAGCGTGATGGCGATCCCCAACCTCCTGGTTCTCGACATTCGCGGCACAAACGTCTCGGCGCTTCCTGCTCTTGTACACGCCCACGACACGAGCGACGAGTCCGTTCGTGAGACCTCAGATCCATTGGTTGTGATGGCTGCGTACACACCAATGTGCAAGCAGCTCGAGCGAGACGCATCGCCAGTATCTGCGCGCGAAGAAGACGCGAATTGGTTCATGTACCCGCCATCGAATGGCGCGATCATCGTCGGATGCCATGACTTTAGCAACGAGCGCGTCTCGTACCCGTTGAATGACGAGCTCGAGTGGCGCGCTGTCCATCGAGA
>JAASFT010000483.1:0-18959 GCA_023333885.1 Globisporangium parvum
AATAACCCAGCTTTGCGGAATTACAATTCACGCACTTCTTTTAAGACCGGCCTTCATTGGCGGTGGCTCTAATTGGTAGATATCCTAGAATATTTGCCAATCAGTGAACTCGGACTCTCAGAGCCAACCACATTTAGTTGACATAGATTTAGTATTGCATACTTAGATCTAAAGGCTCACAACAAAGGGTGGAGCCGCACTTCCGACTCAAATGATCAGTTACACTTTTGAGCACTCAAACTCAATGTCTTGTTTGCTTTCCGTTTGATCGACTGGAATCCTTGCTAAAGGTGTTCACACACGCTTCCTCGCAAAGGTGCTGCGTAACTCGGACACGTCCGGTTACACGCCTCCTGCTAGTAGTCAGCGGCTCTGGCCACGGTGTCGGTGCTGCCACGTCGATCACGCCGATCATCTGCGAGAATCTCTGGAGTGGCACCTTCGCCAATGGCTTCGTGAGCATGTCGGCTGGATTGTCGGCGGTCGCGACCTTGAACACCTGCAGCTCGCCGCCCTCAACGAGATCGCGCGCGTAGTGCTATTGCTGTGTGATGTGTCGCGTCCGCTGCGCGAACGTCGGCTTCGATGTCATTGTCAGGCTTGCCGCATTGTCGATACCCATTGTCACGACCGCCTCGAAACCGTTGACGCCGCTTACGATGTTCTTCAGCGCTTCAGCTTCCATCGCCGCTTCGCACGTCGCGACGTACTCCGCCTCGGTTGTCGACTGCGCAATTATCGTCAGTCGTCGCGAAGCCCACGCGGCGGCTCCACCTCCGATCGTCAACACGTATCCCGTCGTGCTCTTGTATGTCGCTGGACAGCCAGCCCAGTTCACGCGGTAGATGCTCTTGCCGTCCTCTCTTGGAAAGCCTTCAATCTGCCGGACGCACTGAGGAGTCTCTAGCGGCGCGTTCAGGTATCCCGTGTTAACATCGGCTTGCCACAAGCGCATGTTATTCTCGACCGCTATCGCGAGCACGAGGCGCACAGAAGTCGTTCGCGCCACAGGTGCGAAGGTATCGTCGTAGTCGACATTTGCGACTGCCGAAACCCGCGCGCCACCAAGCGTTCCTTGAAGCTCACGACATTGCCCGCGTTATCGCGTTTGACGGAGACCAACTTGGTCGAGATTGCTCGATGTCCGACCGGCAGCGTGTCGATCGCTTCAAGTACATACTTCTCGTGCAGAGCCTAGATCTCTTGTTGCATCGCGACTTGCCACTCATGAGCTTGATCAGACTCCATCGCCTCCTTGAACGTCGTTCACGCTCGACGTGCTTGAGCTTCTGCCAGCATCGTTGACTTCAGTGGCGGCAAGAATCGCGTACTCTCGCTCTTCGCTGTCCGTGTCCGACAAGATGCCGACGCCCACATCGTTGGCTTCAGTCACATCACTAAGCTCGAAGTCACTGCTGCGCACCTCGTCGTCGCCATCGCATCTTGAGCTGAGCCTCTCGTCTTCGTCTTCTACGCTTCTGGCAACGCCATCATCGTTTGCTGCGCTGCTCGCCACGCCGTCATCGCACGCTGCGCTGCTCACGTCGTCGTCACTCGCCTTCTCACTGCCGCGCGTCAAAGCGACGTCTGCGTTTACACCGACCTCTCTGGTAGTCCCGCCGTCTCGGGTAACATGTTCACTGTTGAACACGCCTCGAGGTGGTCGACTGGCGGCTCTCGGTGCCTCGACGTACTCACGCACAGCTGCGATGCTACTCGTTGCACTCGCACTGCTTTGGACGGAACGCATGCTTGTGTCGTCGTCCTCTTCATCCGTCTCGTGTCCATTCTCCGACATGACGTCACTCTCGTCCCTCGCTTCCTCGTCGTTCGGAGGGTTGACACGGTGGCGGTCCTTGTATAGGACGTTCTCGTGAACTCGCGCATCGGACACGAACGCCGTTGACATACTCTCCGGGGGGTAGATGCGGTAGCCGGTCCGAGCTTCTTCGCACCCGAGGAGGTACCCGACCGTGACGTTGTCGCCGAGCTTGCTCGAGCGATGGTCACGCGGCACATGCGCATGCACAAGCGCACCAAACGTACGCATGTGGTACAAGAGCGGCTTGACGCCGAAGTACTGCTCGAACGGCGTTCGACCAGACGCACCTTTCGCATACACTCGATTCTTGATGTACTCCACGTTCGTCGCTGCTTCTGCCCATAAGCATAACGGCAGTCCAGCGTGCTTCAGCTGGACCTTGATCGTTTTGAGCAGCGACTGGTTGGCTCGCTCAACTGGATCCTGCTGCTGTGCTCGCGGACCGACGATCTCGTGAACGATGCCGCGCTCGCTGTACCACTTGCCCATGGCAGTGTTCTTGAACTCTGCCGCTGTCCGCCACGGCGCTTTTCACGCGATGGGGCTCGTTCTGACGCTCAGCCCAATGCCCGTACTCGCGCATCATGGTGTTGACTTCCGTCTTGCTCGTGAGGCGCTTCACTGTCAGCAGTCTCGACTTGCCGTCCATGACCACGAGCAGCAGCTTCGTTCGACCAGACACGTATTACCCTGGGCTCAAGACGTCAGCGAAGATGACTTCGTTTGGCGTTTTGATCTTTCGGTCGAACTTGTCGGCGTATCTGATCGGTTCTACTTGGCTCTTGCACTTGCTTCGCACGATAGCTCGCCACGCTACCGCAGTTGCATACCAGTCACGAGCTTGTGGTCGACCATTGTCTTGATATGCTGCACGCACGTGTGACTGAGTGTGTGTGCCATACACTGAGGTCTGCTACGCCGTCAGCACGCGTAAAGTCGACAACCCCAGCTCGCTCTGTAGTTGCAACCACACTCTCGCCGCTCGTCAGGAACGCGTTCTGTGCCACGAGCGGCCAAGTATCGTCATCTCTGTTGTGCTGCGCCTCGACGCAGAGACGACCATAACGCCAAAGCTGTAGCGTTCGACGTTGCTGACAATACTGTAAATCGAACCCTTGTCGTATCACGAGTCCTGGCGAGAGCAGGTTCATCACTGCACTCGGCACGAACAGCGCGTCTTCAAACAACACTGTGTGTGCTTCATCACTCTCGGCTATCTTGGTAACCAGCGCGATCGTGCCAGTGCCTTCCACAGTCGCGTTCGCGTGCACCTCAAAGCCTGTCAGCTTGTCGCTCTCGCCACGGCTATCAAAGCTGCGATACGCCGTGAAGTACTCGCGCGAGTTCACCACGTGCGCGTTGCATCCCGTGTCGACGTACCACACATAGTGCACTGTTGGTCTCGGACTCCTGCCTCGTCGCTGAGCGCCACTTGACAGTCTGCCTCGCCTTCGTTGAGCTCACAGTCAGGCACTGTCTCGCCATCTGCGAGCTCGCAGTTGGGAGGTTTCGCATTGCTCGCCGCGACCGCATCACGTGCTTGCTTCTTCTTCTCGCGCGACTTGCGCATCAACTCGTTTTGCGGCTTGTCTGTCGCAGCGACCTTCTCCTGCAAGCACACACCAGCGCGCTTCTTGCTTGCGCCGTGATGCTTGTTGTTCGCAGCAGTGTTTGCAGCCGCTGGCTTGTCACTGTGGTATTCGTTAGTGCAGTTCCGCGCGATGTGCCCTTGTTCACCGCAGCGGTAGCACTTCTTGGTCGTGTTGTCCGCTTTCGATTGCTGCTTGGGCTTTTGCTTCGCGTGCCCATTGCTGCACACTTCCGAGACCTCGTTCGACTTGCGTGGCCGTGCTGCCTGCTCTTCAAGCAGCTCGGCTTCAGTCAAAAGGATGACGTCGCGAACGCCTTCAGGTGTGTACGTTCCTGCTGATGAGCTGATGCGGACTGTGCGTCGGAGCTCCCGATACTCCGTCAATTGCGGCATGGCCTTGAGCAGAGCACAGATCATGTCCTCTTTCTGCACCTCGTGCTTGAGCAGCGCCAGTCTGTCGCGCAGCTGGAACATCGCGGTCATGCCGATTTCCATGTGCTGTGCTGCAGCGTAAACGACTACAGATGCTGCACGAGCCGGCGAACCTCAAACGCCGTGCGCATCTGCCGACTCGCCCCTCGTAGGTCTTGACTAGCTCTGCCCAGACCTCAGAGCCGTCCTCGTGGTTCAGAAACCTGGACCCGAGGTTCATGTTCAGGCTCCCGAGAATGAGCCTGAACACCTTTGCTTGCTGTGATGCGTGCTTTGCCTTCTGCTCGTCCGCCCAGCTGTCGACGCACTTCTTCGCGCCGGTCGCCACGTCCTTAAGCTCGAATTAGCTGAAGACGGCCATCATGACCGCCTTGTAGTATGGCCAGTTCCGGGCGTTCCACTCGACGGGCACGCCCTTCACGCTCAGTGTCACCTTGCCGCTGATGCTTACCATACTGCCACAGTCGTTAGTCTTGCGATGCTCGTCGTGCCGGTCACGCTCTTGGGCTCATAACCCTGATGGAGAACGATCGTGGCCGACTCGTACACGCAAAGATGGACTTGTTCAAGGCACTGGAAAATGCAAAGTGCCTCTCTCTCCACCATTCACTCGCTCGATCTCTCTCCTCCATTCACTCGCTCGAGCACTCTCCTCCACTCATTCACCAGGCGACCCTTCGCCTGGTGCTCGTAACCAACATTTCAACACTTTGCATCACTGCAACACAGTCGCAGCATTGTCCAACAAATGTCTGGTTGAGGGACGAGAGGGAGTGCTAGTCTCAACGTATCGCTCGACAAGCAGGCACGCAACACGCGTCGTCTCGATCGCTACTGCTTGGAACCTGTGTACAGCACGATTGATCTCAGCGCGTAGCTCAGAGAGTTGGCGCAGCGTGTTGAGTGTGAGTTGCACACATGTCGAGTAGATGGCGGTGTCGGAGGCTCAGGCGCTTTTGGATCGTCAGGTTGGTACTGCTCAAGCAACTCGTTTGGAAGAGCTGCGGCTTCTGACTGCCGTTCGAGTTCGATCGGTGTTCTGCCTCTCTTGCTGTTTTTGTCGTTGCTTTTGAGAGCGCTTCTCGTTGTTGTTCGTTCCCTTCTTGTCAGTCAAATTGTGCTTACAAACTTCAAGATAGTCACAGTCGTCATTTCAGTTCAAGCTCTGCTCTGTGAGACGACAGCATGCGCGTGCGACTGCGCGACGACATGCCGCCGCCGCAGCGAGTGCATGCGCACCGGTTTGCGCCATACAGCGTGCGCATTGCCGACGCTGTGGACAAAGCACTGCAGCAGCCGTTCAGGACGGAGAGTCTGCTGCCTGCGCCGATGGCACGGACGCGCCACGCACTTGCAGCGAAACTGCAGCTTGCAGCGCAGAGTACGATCAACATGGCGACGTACCTCGAGCAACGAGCTGCAACGAATGCAATCACACAGACGACAGCTATGAGCAAGCGCACGCGCGTCGACGGCGCGTCGGACAATGACGACGAGAGCGAGTGTACGATCTGCTGCATCTGCTTGGAACCGACCCGAGCTCGCAAGGCAAACGCGCCACTGCTGCGCGCGTTGCAGTGCGGACACGTCTTCCATTGCGACTGCATCCGCGCGTGGCTGCGACATCGGCGCTGCTGTCCGATCGATCGCACCGACGTCAGCTCCAACGACGCCAACGACGCCAACGACGCCAGGGCCAGTGGCATCGACACTTGGCACGACTGGGACTGAACAACAGCACTACGTATCTGCGCCGCACATGCTCTCGCTCGCTCGCTCCCTTCCTCACTCACTCACTGCTTACTGATCGCCTGCACAATCGCCTCTTCCCGTGCGTCGTTTCGAATGGCGTCGTGTGCGCTCGGATCCGCTGCCGGCACCATCACTTCGCGCACGCCGTTCGACGAGATGAGGACGCACTCGTACATGCTCAGCGCGTCTGCTGCGTCGATCTCGAGCTCTTCAATGTAGAACCCGTCGCTTGCGTGCTTGTCGAGCGCTGACGTCGCGGTCATGCGCTTTGCAGACAGCGCGACGCCATCAGTGTTGTACACTGCGACCATCTTCTCGAACGTCACTTCGCGGACGTTGTAGCTCGCGCAGAGCAAGCACGCGTAGAGCACGAACGGGTCCGTTGCGCCGGATGACAGCGGCGTCGCAGGAGCAAAGTGCAGAGTGTAGTCGCGACTGAGATGGGACACTGCGCCGCAGTGCGCACACACGCAGACCACTGGCGCAGGCTTTTGCGGACTGGACGAGTGCAAGTACGCGATCACAGTCGCCAGTACGCGCTCAAGCACGCTCGAGCTGTCAATCTGGTACGTGACGTCGAGCAGACTGCTCGCTGGTGTCCGGAGCTTGAGCGTCACGATCTTCGCACGACTCGAGTGGATCGACGAGCCGATTGCGACGACGTCCGCGAGCCCGCGGTGGATGCGCAGCGGCGTCTCGCGGTCGCTTGGTCGGATGTTCTCGATGATCTCGTGCGGCTACCAAGGCATACGAGGTCGCACACCCTTGCATGAGTCGCACGCCTCCCTCCCACACTTCCCGGCCACACATGCTCGCTGGTCCCTCACCTTGACGTCCAGCGTCGCTGCGACACCGTCGATGCCGAAGAGGAGATCGTATCGGCTCGCTTCGTCGGCGCTCAAGAGAACGCGCACACTCAACGTACCACCCACTGCCGTCTAGCCATTGCCAAACATCGTCATGTCGGACACCTGTGAGTCCTGAGTTGTACGCGAGAGACGACACGAGCATGCGGTCGCACCTGTTTGCTGCGTGTGCCTGATGAACCAGCGCGACTCAGCGACGCACTGACGTCAACGGTCGCTGGCGTACCGTCGCGCAGGAGCAGCTCTTCCTCTTCAAAGTCGCGCATAAAGTCACTCGTCGTGTACTTGCGACTGCGTCGACCAGTCTCGTTCGTGCTATCGTCACTGTTGTCGTCCGACGAGTCTGTTGCATGTGCAAGAGCGTGTCAGTCTGACGGCACGAGCTGCTTGCATCACGACTGCCATTCTGCGAGCGGACGAGGACGCACCAGCGTGCTCAACACGCGCGTCGACCAAGTCCGTGTCGAGCACGACGATGAAGTCGCTCTGCGTCGTGAAGAAGTCGTCGACTGTTCGAAAGAGCGCGTGATCATTGGCATCGTTGTCGTCATCAGCGTCACCTGTCATCGGGTACGACGAGAGTTCGCTGCTGTCGCCCGCCGTCGACAAGTGGCTAGAGCTCGCAGTGCGACTCCCGAGCTCCGACGATGCACCAAAGGACAGGCGTTGCTGCTGCTGACGATAGCGAGGCGACAGCGCAGACGGAGCACGGCGGATCTCTACGAGATGTGGCGTCACCTTGTTCGTGCTCGCTGGCAGTGCAGGGTACGTCAGCACAAACTTCTCCGTGCTCTCGTCCAAGCTCGTGCTGCTGCTGTTGACGATGCTCGATACTCTTTGCACTGGCGCGTCACCCCAACTGGACAAGCTGCTCTCGCGCTCAAACGAACTCTGCAGCTGGCGACTCTGCTTCATGCTCGCAAGTTCTGGCGCGCTCCACGCCTGCTTGTCGAGCTCAATACTCTCGCCCAAGTAGAACAGCACTTCGCGTCGATAGTCCGGTCGCCGCGCAATCGGGTTGTGCTGCAGCACAAGTCGCCGCAGTCGCCGCAAGCGCACGAGGCGCTCGACATCGGCCATACACTGGATCAAGTTGTGCGAGACGTCGAGCACCTCGAGCGACGCGAGCGCCTCGAGACCGCGCAGCGACGTGATCTTGTTCACCGACAAGTCGAGCTCGCGCAAGCGACGCAAGTGCTGGATCGGCGGCACATCGCGCAGTTTGTTGTGACACAAGTGCAGCACTTCGAGCGTCGCAGTCGCGAGCGGCACGTCGAACGACGCGATGCGGTTCCATCCGAGGTCGAGGTGCTTGATCGCCGGGAGCTGGTTCACCGACGCGTCGACTGCCAGCAGTGCGCAGCAGTTGATCTGGAGCGTCTCGAGCTTTCGCCACGCGACTAGCGCAGCGTTGTGTACGTGCGACTGGGGCGAGAGGACCTGCTGCAGCGCGTCCATGTCGGTCTGCTCAATGTGCAGGAACCGCAGCTGGCGCGCAAAGAAGTGGACGTTCCGCAGCGCCGTGATCTGCGTCTGCAGCACTTCGATCGACCGCAGCGACGGGAAGATCTCCATTTCGATCGCAGTGCGCAGTCCAGACTGCTGGTGCAGCCGCAGACATTGCACTTCGCGGAAGATCGTCGAGAGCTTGAGCACTTGGATGTGCGTGCTCATCTTGATCTGCCGGTGACTCTGCGGCTGGATCGTCCACGCCTGGATGAGCTGCGTGTCTTCGTCGCGCTTTGGCTCGAGCGCTTCGTGCAAGCGAATTGCTGCGTAGTTGATCTGCTTGGCGCGCAGCACGAGGAAGCTCTGGTCGAGGAAGTCCATGCGCTCGAGCAGCTTCTCCTGGAGCGACGTGAGAAAGCGCTCTTCGTCGTCCTCGTCGTCGAGCTCGATGTCCTCGGCGCGCATGCGCTCGCGCTGTCGCTGCAGCAGCGCGCGCCGTGCCCCTTCGCTGCTGCGCAGTGTCGGCGACAGGAGCGCTGTCGTCACCTCCAGGCGCTGCATCTTGGCGACGACGACGACGGCGCTTGTGCGCAATGAGCGACTTCAAGTCTTTGACAAAATAGTCAAAAATGAGCTCACATTTTATTCACGATTGTACTCGTTAGAATGGAAGCTTACAGTTGCAATAATTGTATCTGTTGAGGTCAAATGCTTTAATATCCGTTTCCAACCCACAATGAGTTTTATAGGGCAAATGCCTCGGAAACAGTCATGTTCGAGCCATTTGCTGGTCAAAGCGACGTGGTCCACATATGTAATTTATCATTTATAGCAGTGTAGCAGCCGAAAAGTGCGCGAGAACGAACGAGGGGAAGGAATGGAATCCTTGAGTGTGAGTCGAAGAAGCCAACGCCAGCGCAAGACAGCAAGTTGGACGACGAGCGTGCGGAGGCAACGGCAGCAAGCAGCAGCGAGCGAGATCGAGAGAGAGCGAGAGTGAGAGTGAGTGAGAGTGAGAGCGCTCTCGTGTCTTCTCCGAGTGATCAACGCAGCAGCAGCGAGCGACAGCGCGCGAGTGCGAGACACGAGCGATCCGGACTCACACACGCGCGAAAAAGTATCCACCACCGCCTCCAGTCGCCACGCACAGTTGGCACCGGACGCGCGAGACGCTAGCGACTGCGATTGCCGAAGCAGCAGCGACGACGACGACGGCGACGCCGCGCGAGACGTGACGCGACGACGATCGATCGCCCGCTGCACTCGCCAATCGCGTCTCGACCCCCGCCGAGCAGCATTCCCAAGCGCGCGAGCTCGAGCTCTTCGTCCAGCAGCCCGACGACGAAGAAGTCGCGCGACGGCAGTGCGGACCCCAGCGCGTCGTCGACTGCCGACTCGCGCCCCACGAGCCCGGTCACGCGCTTTTGCGACGCCACGGAGAAGAAGCTGCACCTGCGCTCAATGGAAAGATCGCCCGCGGACCAGAACGAGAACCAGAAGCGCCGCAAGAAGTCCCAAGAAGACACGGCCAACGGTATGTGCTGCTGTCGATGTGTCGCTCGCAGCGCTCCGTGCAGTAGGTCCCTCCATGCGTCTCCACGTGATTCAGTTGCTCACATACGGTGACTCGACGCAACTGGTCTGCCTACGCACAGACGACGAGATGGAGGAAGAGGAGCTCGAGCTGTTCCACATTGTGCAGGAAGACCTGCGCCTCAAGTCCACGGTCGGGTGGCAGAATGCCGTCAAGTCGCTCACGTCAGCGCTGAACCACATGGAGCGACCCGAGAGCCAGAGCTTTCTCGACTACGCGTTCCCAAAGATCGTGAGCATCATGCTCGACCAGCAGTGCGTGCGCTTGCGTGTGTGTCTGAGTGTGTGGCTGGCTGGCTGAGCGGCGCTTGGAGACTAATAGCCTGCTGCTGCTGCTGCTGTGGCGTCCGTGCGTCTCGCTAGCTCGAGCAAGATCGGGTCGTTTGAGAAGTCGTGCGTGACGCAGTGCCTCGCAGTGTCGATCCCGCTCATCATTGCGCTGCTCAAGGCCGGGAAGCTCGACCAGGCGCTGCCGATCCTCGTCATGGTCTTCAACAAGAAGAAGACGTTCTACAAAGACCTGCGCACGTCAGCGATGATCGGGAGCTACTGGAACAAAGTGCCTGGTGCACCGGAAGTGCGCGCGCAGTGCATCGCTGCGTTCTGCGAGCTCCAGGGCTTTGCGCTCCTGCTCACGACGCTCGAGCAGATGATGGCGCGGACCACGACCGCGACAGCAGCTCCAGCCGCTGCGACGACGCCGCGCAGCTCGGACAGCAGCAAAGGCGACAGTAGCGACCTCGACGCGACGCTCGAGAGCGAAGACATTCGCATCCTCTTGCAAGCGCTGCTCGAGTTCCGGACGTCGGTCCCTGATGTGCTCTGCACGTCGCTCTGTGTCTTGGTCATGACGTACTTCACGAAAGTGCCCGACGCCGCGCTGAAGAAAGAGGCGAGCGACGCGGTCGGCGCCGTGCTTGCGATCATCCGACGTCTCGTTGATGTTGGCGCCGTATCTGCGATAGCGATCAACCAACTCTGGCTCGAGCTCACGCAGCGGTACGTCGAGTCGACGTCGCTGCCGCTGCGGCTCTTCGGGCTCGAGCAGATCAACCTCATTGTGAGCTGCGCGCGCGCGTCGCGAGCGTTCCCACCGCGCTACATTGTGCGCAACGCAGGCACGGCGATGCTCAACGGCGTGTATGTGCTCAAGCCCGAGGCGACGACTGCGACGTACGTGTACCAGCGCGAGGGCACGGAGCAAGTGTTCACGCTCTTCTGCTGCACGATGAAGAGCGGCTCGAAGTGGTGGTTCATCTCGGAAGCTGACAAGATGCAGCCGGGCTCAGACCAGGACATTGACTACTACCAGCACCAGTCGCAGTACGAAGAGTACTTGCCGCCGACGCACAACTGGGTCCCGACTGGCAAAGGCATTGCGCCTGCGCCAGAGCTCATCCCCGAGAGCGTCCAGGAGAACGGCGACGAAGACGAGACGCGCTTGGACTACATCCTCAGCGCCTGGGTCGCGCAGAAGCGCGTGGTCGAAGAGATCTTTGGCGACCGCATCCACCGCGAAGTCGTGTCGCGCAGTGCGCTGCTCGTGAAGTTTCTCGCCGAGACGAACAAGCTCAGCGCGCAGTACCTCGACGTGATCTGGCAGTCGTGCATCCAGAAAGACCAGACGCTCGTGGACGAGATCCACAGTCTGCTCATTGCGACTGTGCCGTACCTCACGAACGAGCTGCTACTGCACTTGGTCGAGAGCATCCATAGCTCTCTGCGGCGCAACTTGCGCACGAACGAGCCGTTCCCAGAGCTCATGTCGTTTCTCCAGCGCCTCGCAACGAGCTCGCCGAGCTTCCTCATGGATCGGAGCGCAGACGTCACGACTGCGATCCTCCAGCTCCTCTGGTCGATCCAGATGCACTGCAGCATCACGAACGTGCGCTTGAGCCGCAGTCTCCGCGACTTCTTCCAGGAAGGACTCCGGAGTGAGTTTGGCGAGCCGCTGCGCAAGGTCTTCTTGAGCGAGTGCATCGAAGGCATCAAGCGATCGTGCTTCTTGCCGCCTGGTGGTAGTGCTGGGAGTACGAGTGCATCTGCTGATGCGGTCGCACCGACGAGTGCGAGTGCAGATCGCGACACTGTGGCGTCGAAAGCGCTCGAGCTGCTCAAGTTCCTGATCGACTCGTACCGGATCGACCAAGCGTTCGTGGTCGAGTCGCTTGACGCAGAGCATGGACTCGTGTCGCTGCTCTTTGACGAACTCGCAGCGTTCGTGTCGCGCTGCGTCGAGAAGCAAGCTGCGAGCTACCGCACGTCGATCGGGCATCGCTTGGAGCTGATTCACTACGTGCACGTGAAGTCGCCGAAGCTCGAGCTCACGATCCCGCAAATCGATCGGCTCTGGAACGTCTTGTCGTCATCGCCCGCTGAGCGCGAGTTCTGTTTGATCTTCTTCAACCAGACGAGCGTGCGGAACCAGCAGCAGCAGCAGTCGCACCAAGCGCTCGTGCACGGCGGCGCTGGCACGATCTCGACTGCGTTTAGCATCGACGTGTGTCTCCACATCTTCAACGAGCTCCTGTGCAAACAGACGGACTTCCAGACGCTCGGGTGCATGGGCTACAAGTGCTTCCACACGTACTTTGTCGGCTTGAACGCGCACCAGAAGCTCCAGAGCAGCAGCAGCAGCAGCAGCAGCATGAGCGCGGAGGACGAGATGCTGAACGTCCTCGGCATTGACGCGCTCTGGCGCATTGCGTTCGAAGCGCCGCTCGACGTCTCGGAGCTCGCAACGAAAGAGCTCTTGCGCGTGTACGAGCGCTTCTCGGACGACCTCGGCGGGAACGACGAGTACGTCGACACGAGCGTCAAGGACTTTCTCCACCGCGTGTTCCAGAAGCTCGCAGATGTCGGCGACAGCTCGCCAGAGTCGCTCAAGCTCGTGCGGCAGTGCACGAACCTCTTGAGCGGTCTCGTGACGAACCCGCGCAAGAAGCAGCAGCCGTTCGTTGCGCACGGCATGGCCGGTCGCGGCGCGTACTTCAACGTGAAGATCCTCGCGCAGCGCATTCCGACGTCATCGGGTGCGAGCAGCAGCGCTGGTGGCATGAACGGCCCTGGCGTCTCACCGAGTGCGAGCCAGGAGAACGCGGTCCGAACGACGCAGGCTGTTGTGTATGCGAACCAGACGCTGTGGCTCTTCCGGAAGCAGCTCGAGAAAGTCGTCGGCCATCCGCTCCAGCAGACGAAGATCCTGTCTGCAGGCGCTGCAATCTCGGGCGACCACAAGACGTTGGCAGAGCTCCACATCAACGAGACGAGCGAGCTGCGCGTGCTCTTGTTCAACTCGATCGTGCAGCGCGGCTCGCTCACGTCGGAGCAAGACCACCTGATGCTGCCGACCAGTGTCGATGCGTCGGCGCGCCACCACCCTGGTGCGATCATTGCACGCGACGGGTCGTACTTTGAGATCCTCTTCCGGCTCCTTGACACCGTCGCCGGCCAGTCGGTGCACACTGCGCTGTGGGACTTTCTCAAGAAGATCCCGACTGCGACAGAGCTCCTCGACCGCGTCTCGCACATTGGACTCGCTGACAGCTGGGACGACGCTGACGCTGGCGCGAACGATGGCAGCGGCGACGTTGCGATGAACTCGCCAACGCACAGCAACGCGGCACACGCAAACGGCAAAGCGGCAGACTGGTCGTCGCTGCTCAAGACGGCGTCGCACCACAAAGCGATCTACACGCTGCAGATCATGGACGCGCTGTTGCTGCCAGCGGACAATGCAAAGATCGCGTTTGCGCGCTCGTACTTGCGCCGGTTCATCCACGGCGGCGGCTTCCACGAAGTGCTGTCGTACTTTGTCGAAGCGAACTTCCACACCGGGTCGTTCAACGAAGGTGCGGCCGTGGCGCTCCGCATCCTCAAGTTCTGTCTCTTTGACTCGGGCCACAGCGAGCTCTACTTCTCGTTCGCCGGCGCAACGGACGCTGACGAGAGCGACTACACAGTCATCTCGCCACACGCCGAGTCTACAGAGCCGAGCAACAAGATCGTGATTGAGCAGCGCAGTTACGACAGTCTTGTCGAGAAGATCGCGGAGCTCATCGTGTCCGAGTACACGCGAACGGAAGCAAGTGCGAGTGTGAGCTCGCGCGCGACGCCGCGCATCCTCATCGACGCGATCAAGACGGTCGAGTCGATCGTGACGATTGCACACGACGCCGCAGACAAGTACATGGCGTCGACCGAGTTGCAAGCGCTGCTCGCGACGGTCCTCACGATGAGTCCGTCGGACCAAGTGCGCGAGCAGTGGCTCTCGTCGCTCCAGTCGATCTGTCGCGCGTCGCACAATGCTGCGAGCGTCGTGTTTGAGAAGTTCATTGCGTCGGTCGACGCGATTGAGCTCGTGGTCGTGTCGTGCGACCAGTACGCGCGCATGCTCCGGTTCCTCGCGCAAGTCGACAACGCGTCGCTGCTGTGCAAAGCGCTCGCGCAGACCGTACTGAACAAGCTCCGCGCAGGCTTCTCGAACAAGTTCCTCGCGTGCAACGAGCGGTCGGTCGAAGTGCTCATTGCGTTCCTCGAGTTCCTCCGCGACGCGCTCGCGCACAACGTCGAAGCGCGCGAAGAGCTTGCGCGCGATGTGATCGACGTCGTGTACGACGAGTGTCTCTTCACGCTGCCGTCGGTGGATCGCCAGCGCGGTCCGCTGTGCGTGTCGCTCGAGACGCGCCGACCTGCGTTCAAGCTCTTGGCGACTGCGATCTCGTCGAATGCGAGCATCCTGACGGACCTGCACGCGCGCTTGAGCCGTCTGTTCACGCGGAGCGACACGCTCCAGTTCAAGTGGGGCCAAGAGAGCAACGTCGAGACGCGCGGCATTGGCGAGCACGTGGGCCTGAAGAACCAGGGCTGCTCGTGCTACATGAACTCGTTCCTGCAGCAGTTGTTCATGCAGCCGACGCTGCGCCAGGGCTTGCTCGCTGCCAAGGTCCCGCCGCGACCGCAGCCAAAGGAGCCGACGAAAGCCGAAGTTGAGCGCCACCCGGAGCGGTTAGTCGGCTTTCGCGTCGCAGTCGAGTGCGTCGGCGGCCGCGTGTACGAAGCGAACGTCGTTGCGTTTGACGACTTGAGTGGCCGCCACACACTGCGGTACGACGACGGCGGCGAAGCGAGCTTTGTGCTCGCAGACGGCCGTCCTGGGAACGAGAACGGCCGGTACGCGATCTTGCAGAGCGAGCTGACTGGCACCGAGGCGACGCTCGAAGTGCTGCGGCAGGTCCAGCGCACGTTCTGCTACTTGCGGGACAGCGAGATGCGGTACTTCAACCCAAAGGCGCTCGTCGAGTCGTGCAAGTGCCTCAACCTCGAGTTCTCCGTGTACCAGCAGAACGACGCGAGCGAGTTCTGTGACAAGCTCCTCGATCGCCTCGAGACGGGGCTGAAGAACACGCCGCAGGGCGTCCAGTGTCTCCAGACTGCGCTGAGCGGCAAGCTCATTTCGCAAAAGCTCCCGAAAGACTGCGGCCATCGGTACGAGCGCGAAGAGCCGTTCATTCGCTTGGAGCTGCAGATCCGCGGGAAAGAGAGCATCGAAGAGTCGCTCGCGGGCTTTGTCGAAGGCGAAGTCATGGACGGCGACAACAAGGTCGAGTGCGAGCAGTGCGCGACGAAGAAAGCTGCGGTGCGCCGCACGTGCTTTGGCGAGCTCCCGAACTTCCTCATCCTCCACTTGAAGCGCTTTGACTTGGACTACTCGACGTTCGAGACTGTGAAGCTCAACAACCGGTGCTCGTTCCCGATGAACTTGAACATGAAGCCGTACACGAAGGCCGGGATCGAAGAGCTCGAAGCCACGACGGCGACGCTCGACGACAGCAGCAGCGCAGTCGACGAAGACGTTGCGTCGGACGCTGGATCGTCGACGTCCGATGACTTTATGGGCGACGGGAACGACCGCGAGTCAACTTCGGCGTCGCCCGCATCGCCGACTGGCAGTGTCCAAGCGTCGTCAGCAGCACGCAACAGCATCGGCAGCAGCAGCAGTGCTCGCGACGACGACGACGACGCAACTGCGGACGGCAAGCTCGATCCGAACTTTGAGTACCGGCTCAAGGGCATCCTCGTGCACTCGGGCGTAGCGCAAGGCGGGCACTACTACTCGTTCATCTTTGACCACGTGTCGGAGAAGTGGTTCAAGTACGACGACGAAGACGTGTCGCCGTTCGACCCAGCGAACATCGAGACCGAGTGCTTTGGCGGCGTGCAGCGTCGGTCGTGGCACGGCTCGAGCAACGCGATGGAGATGGAGGTCTTTAGCAACGCACTCATGCTGTTCTACGAAAAGGTCGTGCCAGTCGTGCCAGACATGACTACAAGCAGCAGCAGCAGCGGCTCGGACGCTACGATGACTGACGTGTCGGCAACGACAGTCGACGACGACGACAACGTGCGGTGCGAGTACGAAGCCGAGGTGTGGAAGTCGAACGAGGTGTTTCTCCAGAACTCGTACCTCTTTGACGTCGAGTTCCACGAGTTCCTGCGCGAGATGGTGCAGTCCAAGTACATCAAGGACACGCCTGCTGCAGCCGACGACGAGTCACCAACGACGCAGGTGCCACCACCACCGCCGAGCGCAGAATCGCCAGTACCACTGCCGCCAGCGCCATCTGTGCCACTGCTCACTGACGCTCGAGCCGACGAGCTCACGCAGAGTACGTTGACCGACGTCGGCGTCGAGTTTGTCTTGAGCGTGCTGCTGCACTCGCGCGAGAAGCACGGGATCGCGCGATGGATCGCGGTGCTCGCAGCGAAGTTCGCCAAGCACAAGCAGATCTGCGTGCGCTTCTTCGACACGCTCGCGACCACGAAGCGTGTGCAGTGGCTCCGCGGTCTCGTGTTTGAGTGCCCGGACTCGATTGCGCGGCAGTCGTTTGTGCACCTCGTGTCGCGCGCACTGACAGCGTACGAGACGCACTTGAAGACGAGCAGAGACAACGGCGACGTCGTCGTGCTGCGCCGATTCATTGAGGCGATCGCCGAGTTCCTCGACCAGACGTCTGTGATGCAGCAGTCGCACTTGGAAGAGTGCTACATGCTCATCCGCAACTGCGCCGAGATCAGTGTGACGACGCGCGAAGCGCTCCAGCGCATCGACATGGTCGCGCGTCTTGTGAACTTCTTCTTGAGCGACCGCGCGCCGCCAGCGATCAAAGAGGCGTTCCCGTCGTCGCACATCCCGCCGAGTACGAACCGGTACGCGTCGCCAGACTACCAGTACCTCCTTGAAGCGATCATTGCGATCCTCGGACTCCCGCGCCGCACGACCGAGCCGCTGCTCGCTGAGACGAACGGACAGAGTCCGCACCGCGTGACGCTGTCGGAGAAGACGGACGAAGCGCTGACGGAGATCTTCAACGACTACCAAGTCGGCGGGAGCTTGGGACTCGACGAGCTCATCAAGTACTTGCGAACGTCAGTGAGCAGCGTCGGCGCGGGCGCGAGCATGGAGCAGACTGCGCGCTCGCTGCTGCTCAAGTACGGGAACAACGAGACGCCGCAGCGCATGGAGCTCGACGCGTTCCTGACGTACTACACGGACATCGCAGCGACGTCGACGAAGAGCGTGCTCCAGGACCTGCGCGCGTTTGGCTTTGGCGAAGACCTCAAGCGCCAGGCGAAGAACCTCCCGCTCGCGTCGACTGTGCTCGACGGACTGAATCCGCTGAGCCGCAGTGCGCTGCTGAACGACGTGTTCCTCGACTCGGCGCTCGAAGAAGACGCCGAGACTGTCGGCGACCTCTTGCTGCGCATCAGTGTCGGCGACCGCACGACGTCGGCGCTGCTGCTGCGGTCGCTGCTGCACTGCATGAACAGCACGGAGACGGGCTGGAAGGGCCAGCCAGTCGTCGAAGTGTGCACGCAGATCATCCAGAACCTGCTCTCGTACGAGTTTGCGTTCCAGGACGAGCTGATCGAGATGGCGCTCACGAACGCGGAGTTTGGACTCATTGCGACGGCGGAGAACCGCGAGAAGATCCGGCTGCGGTACGTGAACAACAGCCACGTGCCGCTGTTTGTGTTCCGCCAGATCGTGACGATCCTCGAGCTCCAGAGCAAGATCCCGCGCGTGAAGACGTGGCTCGAAGCGCACCGGCGCGAGTGGGAGTGGATGTACGAGTGGCTCCGCGTCGAATCGCTCAAGCCGAGTCTCGGCGGCCGCCTCGCCGTGCTCTTCCGCGAGCCGGCGAAGCAAGATGCGCTGGTGCGGCTCGGGGAGATCCTGAGCATCCCGTACCGCGAAGAGGAGCGGAGCTACATTGTCGAAGGCGCGGGCTTTGACGACGTGAACGGCATCTACAAGAGCTCGTCGCACACGCACGACAACTGCCCGACGTACACGTACGTGAGCCCGACGTCTGGCGTCGAGTACACGCTCTTTCGGTGCGCGATGCCGAGCAAGACCCGGCGGTGGTACATCTCGTACTCACCGAACAAGAACCTCCTCGGCACGATGTCAGACGAAGACTACTACTTCATCCAGTGCCACGTGGACATGGAGGCACCGCCCGAGGACGGCTGGAAGGTCTGGTCGAAGAACGAAAAGTCCAAGCCCGGGCCACCGACAGTGCGGCTGTACCACTCGACAGTCGGCGGCGTCGCTGCTGCTGCGAACGGCGATGGCGACGACGATGACTTTGGTGACGCGGACGACGCCGACGTCGACAGCGCAGACGTCGACGCAGACGCGGACACGGTCGAGTACGACGACAGCGAAGACGAGATCCGCGTGAGCAACGAGCGGTTCCAAGCCGTGCACTTGGACAACCAAGAGGACGGCGGGAGCAGCGGCGCGGACGACTTTATGTAAGCCGAGTGCGAGTCTCTGGCGTGCGCAGCGTCTGTCTGTGAGTCGCTGGACGTCGCGGACAGGCGTCGCTTTGCTTTGAACCCGCGCTCTCGCTCTCTCTGCTGCGTCCGTTTGCCTGCTTCGCGCGTGCGCATGCTATCATCCGAGCGCGACGATGGCGAGAGGAGCAGCCAATGGCGACGTATTTAAGTGTGCGGCTGGACTGGTGCGTATGGATGGATGTGGTCGCTCGTGAAGTGCGTGCACGTCGCGAGTGACCAAGTGAGCGAGGCAGTGTCGAGATAGCAGACAGGCAGAGACTGAGAGGCAGAGAGGGTGGTCGTGTGGACGATAGTGAGCGAGTGATCTCTATATCGGCGGCGCACAACGTGTGGGCGTGGACGCCGTCAGCAGTGTATGACATGAATGAACGATTGCATGTGGTGCGTGGTGTCCGTGAGTGTAGCCATGTCTGTTGGTCAATGGGTTCACTCATGAACAGGTCGCATGAAGCGCGACAAGTGGTCGCTCAAGACCATGTCGGCCGAGAAGGAGGACTGAGCTGAGTGCGTCTGGTGAGCAAAGAGCGAGCGACGCGTGAGAGTGTGCGGTCACGGGAGCGCGCGAGTGCGACAGCCACTGACGGATGGG
>JAASFT010000484.1:0-18900 GCA_023333885.1 Globisporangium parvum
GCGTGGTTTGGAGACATCAAAGTGTGCTTCGCTGGGTGGATCTGAGCACGTTGGTTGGCGTCGTTGACTCCGACTGCGCGACCTGCTTGGTGGTGTTGACTCGAGCAAGCGAGCAAGTCGGCGCTATTGTGTGCGACTTGCTCAATCGGCAGTGTCAAACAGAGTCGGTTTGCTCTTCTGTTTTTCGACCGTTTCTGCCCTTTTCTTGGACGATGCTCGAAATGTGAGGTTTGGTTGCTCCAGAGTGTGCAAATTCAGTGTACTACACTGCATACAACAATCCTGCTGTTTGATGGACTGTGTTGTTCACATGCGAGATTCGTTCCTGAAATTCAGCATACTTGCAAGAACAGCTGGCAGAGCCGAAACGCTACCTCGCTTATCGCACTATCGAACCCACTGTTCCTGCCCGCGAAGAAGCTGGTTCTTGCCTCACTCAATCACTCGAAGCACAAAGCACGAAGCACGAAGGTGCTGCGTTCGCGTGCGACTCGCTCATTTCGCTGCTGCTGCTGCTGCTGGCGAGAGAGACCTCCTCCTCTTCCTCCTCGTCGCGCGCCGACGACGTACTCCATCGCAGTCCATCAACTGCTCGCGCGCGTGTGTACGTGGCGGCATTCAGCGACCCCGTCTGCAAAGGTACGCCGCGCTTGGGCTTGTGTGTAGAGTGCTGTTGCCGTAGCTGTGTGCGGGATGTATGTGCCGCGTTGCCAGCTGGCGCAGCTCTTCATTGGCGTAAGCGAGAGAGAGAACGAAGAGAGCGCTGACCGTGGCCATCTCGCGGTCCTGTGCTTGTGCTTGTGTGTGCGCGCAAAGAGCTCCACGCCCTGAGCCTCGCGCGTCTCCAGCGAGCGCAGCACGTCCACGAGACGCACGTGCAGATAGACACCACCACAGACAGACAGACAGACACAAACAGGTGCGCCGCGCAGATGAGCAGCGAAGCGAGCACGAACGGCGAGCCGCTGCGGCGCAACTCGACTGCGACGACCATGGGCTGGCCAGCCGACGTCGACTTGGACGTGTGGTACGACGCGGAGCGGAAGGAAGTGGACGAAGTGATCAAGAGCGCGATGGACTTGAGCGTGTGGTCGCTCGAGACGAAGCGCGAGAGCGTCTCGGTCTTCCTCCACTGCAAGAACAACGAGAAGCTCTCGTACTCGGTCCGGGCCGTTGCCAGAGTCGCTGGCACGGTCGCAAACGTCATGGAGTGTCTCCGAACGACTGAGAGCCAGCCGTTCCGGAACTTCCAGAAGCTCCTGCACAGCAAGACGTTCTCGGACGGCGAAGTCCTCCATGCGCACCATCGACAGACCGCCGAGGCCGAGTCCCTTAGTCTCAAGTGGATGACGTTCTGGTCGCCGAAGACGCTCGGGAAAGGCAAAGAGTTCTGCGTGCGCGAGTACTGCACGACGCTGCCGAGCCACCCAAAGTTCGGGACCGTCGGCGTCTGCAGCTTCGAATCGTACGACGGCATCGGCGCGCGCTACGGCATTCGGAGCAAGCCGGATGCGTACAGTCTCACAGTCTTGGAGCCGAGTGCGGTGGTCGTGATGCAGACGCCAGAGGACGGCATTGTCTCCGTGACGCTCACGATGTCGATGCGCAAAGCCCGCGGCGAAGGCGTGAGCTCGGGCGTGAAGCTCTTGGCCATGCGCCTTGCGCTCGACATGAGCTACCTCCAGCGCGCGATGCAGCACACGCTCTTCCAGCCCGGGACGCTCGCGAGCAAGAAAGAGTGGGTGAGCGACGGCGCGCGCACAAACTGCTCGCTCTGTGTCCAGTCGTTCGGACTGATCAAACGGCGCCACCACTGCCGCGTGTGCGGCGAAGTCGTGTGCTCGACGTGCACGGTGTTCAAGCAAGTGAACGGCGAGCAGGACGTCGCAGCGCGCGTGCGCGTGTGCAAAGCGTGCTTGGCGAAAGCGTCGACAACCGACTTGAGCGCAACGGGCCCATCGACGACGAACGCGAGCATCTGCAGCGTGAGCTCTGGCGTCTCGTCGTGCGACGGATCGCGGAGCTCGAACGACGACGCGGCGCCGATTGCACCGCTTGTGATCCCGCCGCCGCCGACCGCGTTCCCCTACCAGCAACAGGGCCCGTCTGGCGGCCAGTCGCCGTTTGCCTGGGGCTATGCGCAGCCCAAAGGCGGCGCGTCGTCGTTCAGTGACTTTGACGTGAACCCAGTCGGACGCGGTGGCGACTCGCCGCCGTCGCCACTGCTCGAGCGCACGCAGTTGCTCCATCCGACGCTGCACAAGTCGCTCTCGACGCCCGTGTCGTCGTCATCTCGGAGCACCACGCCGCAGAGCAACAGCAGCCGCGCGCTCAAGTCCACGGAGCAGCGCCGGATCAGCTACTTCAATGAGGACTTTGAGGAGATCTGTATGCTCGCGATGGAGACGCTGCAGTGTCCAATGGCCGGCATCCGCACTGACGACTTTGAGCTCGTGCGGTACTATGACGGCAAAGCGTCAGCGTCTGGGCTCCCGCGGTCGCTCCCGACGTTCCGGCGGATAGCGAACCGCGGCAAGCCGTGCATTGTGCTCGACGTCTCGGCCGACAAGCGCATCTCGGGCGAGAAGCGCTTTGCCGCGAAGCTCCAGTTCTTCGTCGGCATTCCGCTGCTCATGGACGGCGAAGTGATCGGCGACCTGTGCGTCGCCGACCGAGTCGCGCGCGACACGATCGACTTTAAACAAGTCGAAGTGCTCAACGTCCTGGGCACGACCGTGACGCAGTACATGCAGTCGCACGACTACATGGAGGACCTCGCGATGTTCAAAGCCATGCGGCGTCAAGCGAGCGCAGGCAGCAGCGGCAACGGTAGCGGTGCGTACCTGCCGCCGCGCGGCAACAGCACAGGCGCGAGCGCTGGCAATGGCGTCGCAGTGAAAGAAGTGGCGTTCTAACGAATGGACGAGCGGCTTCAGCTGCCGTCGACGACGAGGACGTTGCGTCTCGTGGCGCAGTGCGGACGCGATGGCGATGAGGACGATGGTGAGTAACAAACAGGCAATGAATGTGTGGCGGCGCCCCTGCCTTTTGGTTCACGCGCTGCTCTCTCTCGCTCGCTCTCGCGTGCTCGCTACCTACCCACTGGACCTCCCGCCCTCGCCCACTTACTTCTTCACCGTCTTCGGCTTGCTCGTCTTTGTGAGTTTGTACGACTCGAGACGCGAGGACGAGAGCCCCGTGGCCTTGAGCGCACTGCTCGCGGCTGCGGCACTGCCGTCGCTCTTCTTTTTGCTCCGGCGCTGCTTCTTCTTGCCATCGCTCGCACTCGCAGCAGCCTTCGGGGCCGTCGTCGGCTCTGTCGTTGCTGTCGGCGACTCGGTCTCTGTCGTCGCAACGCTGTCGCTCGCGCTCGGCTCAGCCGCGGCCTTACTCTTCTTTGCGCGCTTGCGCTTCTTGCCACCAGCAGGCGCTGCTGCTGCTGCTGCCTCCGTCGCGTCAGCCATGACAGCGTCGCCGTCGTCAGCCGCCGCTGCCTTCGCCTCGGCCTTTGCCAAGCGCTTGGCGTCGCGCTCGCGCTGCACCTCTGCGAGCGTCTTCTTGAACTGCTTCACGCGCTTGCGGTCGACGCGGAACTCTTCGTCCGCGTACGGCGCGAGGCGCTTGAGCGACACGAGTGCCTTGAGCTCCTTGTCGTCTGCGGCCATGATCTCGTCGACGGTCAAGCCAAAGTCGTTCGTTGCGACGTTGCGGTACTTGAAGCGGCACTTGAGGTCGCCAATGAGGTCTTCGTAGTCGAGCGCGTAGAGCTCGTCGAGGTACTGCTGCTTCGCGCGCGCGAGCTCCTCGGCGCTCATGTGCTTCGCCTTGGCTTCCGTCAGGACGTCGTCGTCCTCTTCCGCATCTGCTTCGCCGTCCTGGTCCTCCTCCTCGTCATCGCCCGCAGCTTCGACAATGTTCACCCGCGCCGACGCGTCCTCCTCGGTGTCCTCCGCCTCCTCCGCCTCGTCGTCCGAGTCGGCCGGCAAGCCAGCAAAGAGCTCCTTGTCTTCGTCTTCGTCCCACACTGGCTTGACAAGCGCATCGGCGTCGTCGCCGTCGGCTTCGTTGTAGTACGCGTCGTCAAAGACCTCTTGCATGCGGCGGTCGTACTCGTCCGGGTCGAACGCACCGTCGAGGTCCTGCGCCGTGAGCTTGAGCGCAGCGGCCTCTGGCGTGTCTTTGCCCATGAGCTTCGCGACCTTGGCGAGTTTGCTCTCGATCTCCGCCTGCTTGAGGTTCTTGAGCCGGCGGAGCTCCTCCTCTTTCTTGCGGCGCTCGAGTGCTTTGCGCTCTTTGCGCTCCGCGCGCTTGCGCTTGCGCGAGTCGTCCTCGCGCCGGAGCGTGTCGTCAATGTGGCGCGCGTGTGTCTGGATGAGTCCGCTGCCTTCCTCTTCAAAGCGGAAGTTGTAGCTGTGCTCGAACGCTTCTGCGCGCTCGAGCTCGTCGGCCGAGTCGTCGTCGTCGTCGTCGTTGTTCACAATGTCGTCGTAGTGCGGGATCGCCGCGCGCTTGTCTTTCCAGCCCTCGCTGCTCAAGTAGTGCGCGAGGAAGGCGTCCGGGTCGACTTCGGCCTTTGCGAGCGCGCGGCCGTGCTTGCTCGTCGTGAACGACGCGTACTCATCGGCTTCCACTTGCGTCTCCTCCGCAGTCTTCTTGCGGATCGTAAAGAGTCCGCCGTCGAGCTCGTCGTCGTCACTGTCGTCATTGCTACTGCGCTTTGTCTTCTTCTTCGTGTCGCCATCGTCGTCCGAGGCGCTGGCGTCGCGGAGCGTCGCGAGGAAGTCCTGCTTGAGCTTCGCCTGCTCTTCGCCATACGTGAGGACGCTCGAGGGTTTGTCTGCGTCGTCTTCGCTGTCGACGTCGCCGGCAATGACTTGCTGCCGCACGAGGTCTTTGTAGTACAGCGGCGCGTCTTTCGCCTTCGTCTTGCGCTTCGCTTTGCCACTGTCACTGCTGCTGCCGTCGTCGTCGCTCTCGCTCTCGTCGGCCTTCTTGAAGAACGTGATCGACTGGTCGTAGATTGCTGGGTCTTTCTTCCGAATGAGCTGCAGCGTCTTGCGAATGTCGGCGTCCAGAGCGCGCGTGAGCTGCTCGCCGTCTTCGTCTTCTGTCTCAGACTCGGACTCGGACTCGTCGTCGTCGTCTGCGTCGCCGTAGAGCTTGCGCTGGCGCTCGAGGCGGTTCAGCTCCTCTTTGCGCTTCTGCTCCTGGAACGCCTTGGCGAACTTTTCGTTCACTTTGAGCTCCACGACCGCGCTGTCGCCGTCACTGTCCAGTGGCGTCTTCTTCTTCGTAGACTTCGCCGCCTTGGTCGCAGCAGTAGCGCCACTGCTGCTGCGCTTTGGCACGAAGAGCTCATCCGCCGATGGATCCACAGCGGAGGCGACTGCTGCATTGCTGCTGCTGCTCTTCTTCTTGCTACCGCTGCCTCGCTTCTTGCCTGCCATGATGATGTGTGCGCTGTGTTCGTGTGACGGGTGTCGCTGCTCAAGCGATCGCTGTCGCCAATGCCAAGTGCTCGAGCGCAGTGCGGTCGCACGTGTCGTCTCCAGCCGTTTGGTTTTGCATTCGTGCGAGTGTCGTTGCAAATGCGTTCAAAATGGATTCCTGTCGCATTCTTACGTTGTTGCTGTTAAAACACTATTGTGATTTTTGTCGACGGCGTACTGTACCGCAAGAGCTCAATCAAGTCCGATCTCCAAACGACGTTCGTACTTATCAAGCGAACAACAATTTTCGTGACAATAAATATATTGTTGCGATAGTGTCGTGCCACACGAACCGATGACTGGCTGCTGCGGAAGCGATTTACTCAACGAATTACGGTCACGCTGTGCTGTCGACGAATTACTGGCATGCTACACGCCGATTGATCTTCTTGTGAGTGCTTGCGAGTGCGTCCTTGTGAAAGCTGGCACACGAGGTCGTAGTTGCGATGGCTGCAGCAACAGCAGCATGAGAGCGAGAACGAGAGAGCGAGATGTCGAGGAGGGAGCGCCATGGTTCAGAGCAGGTCTTTGTTTGCGCGGCTCTGTGCATTGGCGCTTGGCATGTTCTCGCTCTCAAAGCCAGTGTTCTCTCTTGCGAGCGTCTCTAACAATTAGGCGAAAGCAAGCAGCGCAGTACGAAGCATATATGTGAGCAAGTGAGTCGAACACGGAGATCGCTTGCCTGCATGGACACTTGGTGCCCTCCAGTCGCGCTGTTGCTGCTGCTGCTGCTGAACGTGGTGTGTGTGTGTGATTGCCTGAACAAGCGCGGTTTTGCGTAAAACGCTCACGAATGAGCTAAATCAGCGGTTCTTCCTCCCTTTTGTCGCAAAAAGGGACTAATTAGCGCCTTCCGTCTTCCCTCCACACATCTGATGCCAATACCAACACCAACACCAACGATCGCAGCACAGCACTGGGCAGCACCAAGCAACGAGCAGCAGCAGCAGCAGCAGCACGAGAGAGAGAGAACGCACGCATCTGCCCGCGCACCCACTCACCGAGTCCGCTCGTCCGCCCTCCTCGCGCTCGCTCGCTCGCCTGCCTGCCTGCCGCTCCTCGCCTCCTCTGCGTACTCGCTCGCTCGCTCGTGTGTGCGTGCGTGGAGCCTGATCGCCAGTTGAAGCAAGTGCGCATTGCCGTCTTCATCCGCCCTCTATTGTCCGCGTCGTCGGTGTCGTCGTCGTCAAACAGTCACCACCACTCGCTGCTGCTGGACACGCGCACTGTCACAGACGCCACTCGCACTGCTTCTCTCGTCTGATATTCTCAACCGAGAGCGACCACCACCGCGAGAACGAACTAGCGACCGAACGAGCGAGCGCTGTCGCGAAGCACCATCGGCGCACGAGCAGAGTCGCATCACACGACGGCAGCAGCAGCATTCGGACAACCACCGGTGCGACCAAGCGGTGCGCGAGTATGATCGACACGAAAGAGAATGAAGAGCGCGGCCGCATGATCTGCCAGACGCTCGCGTACGTCGTCGAGTCGCTCGTGGAGCCGAGTGAGTTCGCGACCGTGCCGTACCAGCACCCGTCCAAGTTCGAAGCGTTCCGCGCACCAGGCATTTCGATCCGCGACTACCTCATGCGCATCCACAAGTACGCGTCGTGCAGTCCCGAGTGCTTTGTGCTTGCGCTCGTGTACATCGACCGCTTGCAGCGCATGCAGGGCTTCGTGCTCACGGAGCTGAACGTCCATCGCATCGTGATCACGAGCGTCGTGCTCGCCGCCAAGTTCTTTGACGACCACTACTTCAACAACGCGTACTACGCCAAGGTCGGCGGCGTGCTCTGCAAAGAGATGAACGAGCTCGAGATCGAGTACTTGCTGCTGATCAACTTCAGTCTTCACGTCCCGACCGACACGTACGCGCGCTTCTACAACGACCTCTCGAACCACTACGCGTTCACGAGCGTCCGGAGCGCGTACATGCAGCCGTCGCCGTACTACCAGCTGCACCACTACGTGACGGACGACCCGGAGAACGACGGACAGCTCGTGTACGTCACGGACTACGTCCCGCGCGTCCCGGAGCCGCAGCGACCAAGTCACCATCACAGCAGCAGCAGCAGTCGCAACAGCAGTCAGTCGAGCCATGGGCACTACTATCCGCAGCACCAGCCGCCGCCTGCACCGTCACCCCATGTTCCGCCGCAGCACCAGCATCAGCACCACCACCAGCAGCAGCAGCAACAGTATGTGCACCAGCACGCGTACCAGCAGCCGCAGCCTGTCGTGCATGCTGCGTATCCGCACCAGCACAGTCAGCACCACAGCCCACCGCACTACTACCACCACCACCACCACCAGCAGCAGCAGCCGCAGCACAGCCAGAGCCACCACCACCACCGTACAATAGAAGAGCCCAAAGGAGCGTACGCTGCTGCGACAGCCGTGGCGCCGTCGGGGTCGTCGCCTACGCCCAAGACCAGTGCAAGTGTTCGCATGAACGCCCCGACGGCGCGCGCATCCGGGCAGAAGCGACGAAGCGCTGTGGCATTAGGTGTGAATGCATGAGCAGGCGGTGCATCTCCGTCTCTCGAGAGCGTCCTGCTGCGCAAGTGAACGCAGCCGAGCGCGTCTCGCACTAGTCGATAGTCCGCAGTGACCCCCACAGACTCAATCCCATCGCACGCACGCAGTCGTGAGTCCTGGCATTTGCAAGTGGCGTCACTCACTGCACTGAGAGCTCTAGGAAGCGACGCACTCACTTGCGGCGCCAGAACGTGCCGTCCGAGACGCCGTACTGGAACTTGCGCGCGTGCTCGCGAATCATGAACGGGTAGTCCTGGCGCTGCACGAGCTCAAAGTCTGCGCGCAAGTGGCGCTCAATGACCCGGAAGCTGTCGACTGGTGCGCCGCTTGCGTCGACGCTTGCGCCGATCCACTTGTCCTTGGCAGTGTATTCTTCGAGCCACGAGTACGGACTAATGAGCGCGAGGACGCCGCCTTTGGTCACGAAGCCTCCGATCTCGGACAAGAACTTGCCGGGCTCGGGCAGCCGACAGAGCAAGTTCGACGCGAACACGGCGTCGAACGTCCCGAGCGACGGCGACAAGTTGCACGCGTCGCCTTGCGTGAAGCTCACGCGCGACGGCTGCGCGCCGACTGGCAAGCGCGCAGTGCGGACGGCGCGGATGTCGCCTTGGATGTGCGCTTCGTACTCGAGCTCGCCGAGCTCCTTCATCTTCGTCGCCGTCTCGGCAAAGTGGTGCGAGAAGTCGATGCCAGTCGCCTATCACACACGCCCAGAAAGAGAGATGGATCGGTAGTGTGAGCTCCCGACTGCCGCTCCACTGTTGACAGATAGCAAGCGCAATGGCATCACACACGTGGGTGAGTGAGTGATCGCACCTGGTCAAAGTGCTTGCTCAGCTCGAACGTCGCGCGACCGACGGCGCAGCCAATGTCGAGCGCGCGGTGGCGCTGGGTCGCTGGCACGAGCGCGACGCACGCTTCGACCGTGCGCGGGAGGAACGCGAGCGCATCCTGCGGAGCAAAGCTGTACGGCACGACTTCTGCTGGGTCGCCTGCAGTCGTGAGCGGATCGATAGAAGCGTTGCGTGAGCACAAGCCAGAGTTTGATCAGTGGATAGATCGATGCAAGGCGCGGCAGCACGTTACCAAAGTGGAACTGGAGGTACTCGTGCACGGCGCGCTCGGACTCGTAGACGACTGAGCCACTGGCCGTGGTGCTGCGGACCGTCGTGGCAGCGGCTTTTTGCATCGCAGTCGCAGTCGCGCGCATCGAGGAGGAGGTTGGTGCGTTCCGGCGCGTTCGCTGGATGATCTGGATGATCTGGATGATGATGGCGATCCGCGATGAGCCTCGTGTACTACGATTCTTCAAACGCAGTCCGCCGGACAAACCGTCCCTCGTTTCGAGCCATTCGCTATTTGAAGATACCCGCCGACCGGACAGGGATCTTTCCGAGCCAATTGCTGGTTGAAAATACCGGGGGGTCCACTAAACGAGAGACGGAGGTGCGGGAAGTACACTGCGAGACCGAACAAATCGATCGGAAGCTGCTGACAGTACCTGATGTTTTCCAGATACATTCACCAACAGATCAGATATGTGGTGTGTCGCCCACAACCAATGTCAAATCCCGGTGCGCAATACAGTTCGCAACAGCGAGTGCGGAATCATCTGCATGTTTGGAGCAAATGACGCGCCTGATTGCTCGATGCGAGTGTCGCCAGACTGAACCGATCGCCCGAGTGTGGACGGTGTCGATATTGCGAGATGTGATATCGTATATCCTGTTTAGTTCGATATGCAAATAAGGGCGAATCAATCTCAAACGCACTGCAAGATCGCAAAAAGCTGCTCAAACCGATCGTGACCCACCTGTTTGGTATTCTTCGCATGCAATGCAGTCTTGGAAATGCACCCCGACCCCTGAGGTTTTTCTCCTTTCGGCTTCTTTTTCGCTGTCGCGGGACTCGCACGAGTGTTCATTCGCACGAGTGACTTGCAGACTCTATCGAACCGATCGAATCCATGTCGTCACGCACTTTCCGCTGTCTGTTTGTGAACGCGGCACGCAGATCTCGCCCCGCCGATCTCGCCTGCCTCCCCCTCGCCGCGCGCTGCGACCGGAACGACAGAAACTCTCGCAGCAAGACGCGCAAGACACCAAGCGACCGCAGCAGCAGCGAGCAGGCGACAGCAGCTCGTAACAAGCGCACGACGACCGACGACGACGACAGGAACCGCACCCGCTCGCCGTCCCCTGTCTCTCTCCTCCTCCTCTTCCTCGCACACACCAGCAGCAGAGGCAGCAGCCTTCCCATTCTCCTTAACCACACCAGGTGCGCGATGCTCTCTGTCACGATATCTTTCGGCATGCGCGTGCTCGTGGTGTCTTGTGCGTGTGTCCTATATGTCGTGTGTGTGTGCCGCTGATTGTTGCACCCGAGACCATGGCGTGTGTGGGTGTGGGTGATTGGATATGCTTGGGTCGATTGCGGGCTCTCCCATGCTCTGATGATCTCCCTCCTCCGTCTTATGCCCTTGGCTTGGCTGTCTGTGTCGTGCTGCATGCGTCCGAGTGCCAATCCTTAGCAACGTGCGTCCACTCACCTCCCACCTCTCATGACGTCTCTTGCGACTGCTACAGTTAAGCGCCGCCGTTGATCGCCATGTCCCATCCGAGAGAGAGTTCGCTGGAGCTGCGCGTGGGCAAGAAGTTCCGCCTCGGCCGCAAGATCGGCAGCGGTTCGTTCGGTGACATCTACTTGGGCACGAACATGACGTCTGGCGAAGAGGTCGCGATCAAGCTCGAGTCGGTCAAGAGCAAGCACCCACAGCTGCTGTACGAGTCGAAGATTTACAAGATCCTCAACGGCGGACGTACGTGCTGGACTTGACATCTGCTGCCGCTCTCTCTCTCTCTACTAGGCTCTGTGCTCACTCTCTCTCTCTCTCATGCTCTACTCTGAATGACCAGTGGGTGTCCCAAACCTGCGCTGGTTTGGCGTCGAGGGCGAGTACAACGTCATGGTGATCGACCTCCTCGGTCCGTCGCTCGAGGATCTGTTCAACTACTGCGGCCGTCGCTTCCAGCTCAAGACGGTGCTCATGATTGCGGACCAGCTGCTCTGCCGCCTTGAGTACTGCCACTCGAAGAACTTCATCCACCGCGACGTGAAGCCCGACAACTTTCTCATCGGTCTCGGCAAGCGCGCGCAGATCTGCCACGTGATCGACTTTGGGCTCGCGAAGAAGTACCGCGACCCGAAGACGCACCAGCACATCCCGTACCGGGAAAATAAGAACCTCACGGGCACCGCGCGCTATGCGTCGATCAACACGCACGTCGGCATTGAGCAGAGCCGCCGCGACGACTTGGAGTCGCTCGGCTACGTGTTCATGTACTTCATCCGCGGCTCGCTGCCGTGGCAGGGACTCAAGGCGAACACGAAGAAGCAAAAGTACGAGAAGATCATGGAGAAGAAGATGAACACGCCGATCGAAGTGCTCTGCAAGGGCTACCCAGCAGAGTTCCGCGCGTACTTTGAGTACTGCCGCGCGCTCCGCTTTGACGACAAGCCCGACTACGCGTACCTCAAGCGGCTCTTCAAGGAGCTCTTCTTCCGCAAGGGCTTCCAGTTCGACGCGATGTTCGACTGGACCGTGCTCAACTTGGTACGTCCTAGCTCCATCGTTGTGAGTGCATGAGATGGAGTTTGGTGGAGACATGCGAGACTGACGTGCGTGCTCCTGTTTGTGTTGCGGTGCTACAGCGGAGCGGCCGACGAGAGCGCGGCACGAGCGGCGACACGGGCGAGCGCAGCGCGCGTGTGGACTCGCGTCCGCAGGAGGCACAGCGCGACGTGCGTCCGATTGCGTCGCAGGGCCGAGTATACGTGCGCGAAGAGTCGAAGGAGGCAGACGCGCAGCTCCAGGCGCAGGCGTCGTACCGCTCGGCGATGCGCGACGACCGACACGTGGGCATGGACTCGGGCTACCCCGCGCCGCGCGTTGCGACTGCGTCGAGCCGCGACCCGATGGGCGACGCCAAGCCGATGAGCCGACAGCGCTACTAACTCGCTTGATCGCCGCCACGACGAGCAGCACTCGCTCCCAATCCGTCACCACGAGCTACTGTACGCGCACGACGTCTGCCAGCTGCCTCTGGCGTTCCTGCTGCTCCAGTGCGCGCGCACGAGAGAGAGCGAGAGCGAGAGAAGGTGACGTGACCAAGCGCGCGCCGATCGAACGACTTGGTGCGCGGCGCGGGCCGTGACGATGAAGGCGAGAAGTGCGAGGCTTGCGGGCGAGCGCGGCGAAGGGTCAGCGATGCGGCAGTGAAGAAGTGCGCGCGCGGCTGCGCGTGCTGCAGTGACTGTGCTCGTGGCGTCGCGCGTGCACACGCAGCCGCTGCGCGCAGCGATGGAAGCTGCGTGGGCGTGCGGACGCCGTGCGCACGTGGCGCCTGAGCGCCTTTGTATTTCCATCTCTTGCTTTACTCTTCGTGTGTGTCCTGATAATAAATTTACGCAACCGCTCGCTGCTCTGTCGTCTCCTCTGTGGCTCGGGACCTGGGGCTCGCAGCGGCTCAAGGCCTCAAGGTGCTGGTGCGCTGTCAGGTGGCGCTGGCGAAGCGGACGATGTCGTGCGAGTCGTGGGCTTGCGTCGCGACGGCGCCGCTGGCCGCGGAATGAGCTCCGTGTCGATGTAGTGCGCAGCGTCGTGGCGCCGGATGCGGCGGTAGAACTTTTGCGTCGTGCGCGCAGTGAGGATGCGGTCGTAGTCGTCTTCGAGGTAGTTCCCGAGACTGTAGATCGGGATTCCGAGGTCCTGGACGCCTTGCATGCGCGTGAAGTGGCGGTAGACGCTCGAGTTCACGTCGTGCTCATGCGGCGTGCGCATCTCAAAGATGAACGGGTCGAGGCACTGCTGGAAGATGTCGACTTCGTTCTTGAGGGTGTTGAACCGAATCGCGCGCTGCTGCTGCTTCACGCGCTCGGTCGAGAGCTGCTCAATGCCGAGCTGCAGCGCAGCTTGGTGCAGCCGGCGCCGCGCCGAGTTTGCTTCAAACGACGTCGTCTACGGTGCGAGTGTCGGATGTGAGCGTGAGTGGCGGAGTGGTTGGGAAGCAGCACTCGCGAGACTGAGAGCTAGCGCACGCACCATGGCGTCTGATTGCTCGATGAGCGACTGGTACGCGTGCACAAGCGGCGAGGCGTCTCGACCGCGCTGGATTCGGCCACTTGACACGTGTGTCTGCCGAGGAGACGATGGAGCCGACGCATTCGAGAGCAGCGGGAGAAACTTGTCTGTCGCCGTGGTGAGGTGTTGGCTCGCGCCGCCTGCCGGTCGCGGCGGCTTCCCTGTGTTCACGACAACTCGGATCCGCGCAGACCCGGGTCCAGGCGCAGGTTTGCCAAGCGGCTTGCGCTGTGTGTGTGGCGGTGGATGCGGCTCCAGTCCTTCGCCGCCTTCTGCCCAAGGGCTTGGAGCAGATCGGTAGAGCTACATACAGCACGCGCAACGCAAGACGTCCAACTTGGTCAGCTCGCTCGCAAATGCAGCACGAGCTAGCTCACATCCCGATGCATCCATCCCACTTGGCAACCCACCTCGAGTTCGGCATCGTCATCGAGATAGAGTCCGTCGTCGCTCAAGACGCCACCTTGCGACTGCGGAGCATGCCCGCTGCGACGGTCGAGCATTGCGTTTGTACTCGCTGAGGTGGAGATCGGCGCTCCCGTGCAGCGCTTGTACCATCAGCGTGTGTGCGTCCTTGTTTGCCATCGTCCAGACCAGAGCGAGCGAACGAGCAAGCGCCGATGTCGTTGAGTCATAAATACAGGCGAGTCTTGTCGGCATGGTCTTGTCGGCATGAACTTGCTCATGAAGTACATGCATGTGCAGCTCGGCCTAGAGGCAGGCGAGCGACCGGAGCCGCAGATGACTCGTGTAGTGAGTGGTTCGTGCTTCACGGAGCTGCACCAGCAAGCAAGCAAGCACGTTGCGCTCCAGCCGCACCAGCGATGAGTGTGCATCGTGCCAATCTCAATCCATATGTTTTCATATATACTTGAGTCGCACCGCTTCCTCACCTTGTATCTGTCTGTTTGCGACACTGGTCGCCTTCCAATCCATCGACGTCACTCGCATTGCCAATCACACCACACAGCAACGACCATCGACAAGCGCAAGTGCAACCGCGAGGCAGAGCAACAAGCGCAACAACAACGATGAGCGGCGACCGCTCGCAACGCCTCAGTGCGCTCCAGAATGGCGCGATCGGCTCGCTCGCAGGCATGATCGAAGTCATGCTCCAGCAGCCGACGATCGCAATGAAGAACGCGGTGCAGGTGCGCTCCATGTGTCTGCCACTGCTCCGTTTCACCAAACGCTAACACGCCATACGTGTGCGCGCACTGCAGCAAGGCAAGCCGATCCCGTGGTCTGTGCCTGCGCTGTACCGCGGCGTCGGTGTGTCGCTCGCATCGGTCGCACCGATCTGCGCGATGCAGTTCGGCGTGAACGGCAAGCTCCTCGCGCTCGCAGGCGCGAACAGCGAGGCCGGCGCCGTGCAGTCCGACCGCGTGAAGATCACGTGCGGAGCGCTCGCAGGCGTTGCGTCGGCGCTGCTCGGCTCGCCCGGTGAGCTCGTGATGACGCTGCAGCAGAACAGCGGCAAAGCGCTCGGTGCGACCGTGCGCGACCTCGTGTCGACGCACGGCGTCCTGCGTCTGTACCGCGGCTTTGAGGTCACGGCTGTGCGCGACGGCGTCTGGTGCGCGAGCTACTTGGCGCTTGGACCGGTGCTCACAGCGAAGATGCATACGCTCAGTCCCCAGACGTTTGGCGACGCCGAGACTGCCTCGGCGCCGCAGAAAGCTTCGGCGTCTGCAGTCGGGAGCATCATGGCGGGTCTCGTGACAGTCTACGCGACGCAGCCAGTGGACACTGTGAAGACTGTGATGCAAGGCGAAGCCATGAGCGTCGGTGCGAACGCTCCGAGCTCGCTCGCTGTCGCGAAGCGCATCGTTGCGGAAGGCGGCTGGACGCGGCTGTACAAAGGCGCCGTGCCGCGTGGCGTGCGTCTCGTTGGCGCGGTCTTCATCATGGGCCAAGCCCGCAACCAGCTCGAAGCGCTCTTCGACGAGCACCAGCTGCTTGCGACTGTGTAGTCGAGAGCGAGAGAGCGAGAGAGCGAGAGAGCGAGCGAGAGCCATAGAGACAGACTACCAAGACAGGCTCTCGTGCGACCGAGTCAAGTGTGTGGGTGTCTTTGTGCTCTTGGTCCTGATTGTCGGAGGTTCTAGGACTGTTCTCAGGCGTCTCTCGCTCAGTCAGCAGCCTGCGACTACGACACGCTGCAGTAGCACGTCGCCATGGGTCCGTGCTGCAGTGCGCGCGTCGAGAGGTTCGCGAGCTCTGCGACTTGGTGCGGCATCGCGACGCGGAGCTTGCCGCTCACAGACCCGGCGGCTTTGCCATTGCACGTCACGGGCGCTTCGAACGGTAGGAACCGCGGCTTGGCGAGGCAGTAGCGATCGAGTGAGATCGTCGCGACGCCGAGGACGTCGTCGGCCGACGTCGTGTCGTAGTCCATGAGCAGGAGCACGAGGTGCACGAGTCGCACGTCTTTCTCTTCGGTGCAACTCACGCGGAGCTTTGGGACTTGGTCGTCGCGCCACCTGTAGTAGCAGCAGCAGCAAGCACGTGCGCGTGCGCGTGACAATAGCGCGAGGCTGTCAGGCTTTGGATGAAGGCCCTAGCGAGAGCGGGTGAGAGTCGTACGTAGGCGAGAGCGTGCTCATGATCGTTGTCGTCGACGGGTGGCTCCCCGAGCTCTCGACCTGGAGCGCATTGCTCGGGACCGAGTAGAACTTGATCTGAGACGCGCCAAGAACGAGAGGAGGCGTCAGTCCGAGCAGGAGGTGGTAGAGCGTACTGAGCTCAGAGCGACGTGGGTGGTTGATTGGTCACGTACGTATGGGTCGCTCAGTCCTGTCATGTCCATCCCGAGCAAGTCCTTCGCAGCGAGGTCCGTGATCTCAACAAGCGTGCTCTCAGTCGTCGAGAGCGACGGGTCCACGACAATCGGCAAGGTCGTGCGCACCAAGTACTCGGCGAGCACGGGCTTGTGGTCGCTCGATGAGATCGACTCGACGCACGCAAAGCGCTGGAGCTTGAGGTTCGCTCGGCGTCCTGGAAGCGACTTGTGCAGCACGCGGTCGCAGTAGGACGGAATCCGCTGGGGCTGTCAGGGCATCGGCGTCAGGTGCAAGAAGTGCGCACGAGTCAAGGTGAGCTTGAGCCAAGTAGTCACAGACACATAGCCTGCCGCACGTACGTTGTACTCGTCTGGAGCGTGGCGAATGCGCTTGAACGTCGGCGGAAAGAGCGCGGGTGGGAGGTCCCAGCCTGCAAGCGCTTTCTTGCCCTCGACTTGGAACTTGAGCTGGTCGTTCGCGTTGAGGACGTCCCATTTCTTGGCGCGCACGTGCGCGAGGACTTCTGCAAAGTGCTGCTCGCTCGTGCGGTCCTTCGCCTTCGCGTAGTTGAGGTCGACGCGGTAGTTGAGGTCGCCGAACCAGAAGCAGTGGTCAATCTGGTGATCGAGCGCCACTTTCTTCATCCCGAAGCTCGCGCCGAGGATGCTCGCGCACTGGACGTGCGTGGGTTGAAGAGAGCCACAGAGTGCGTCACGTGACGGACAGTACCACAAGGCAGGCAAACAGACGAGGATGAACAAGCACGTACGTCGCTGTTGCGCTTGTCGAGGAACTTCTGGTCCTGGTGCGCTGCGAGGTGGCAGCTCACAAAGCAGAGCGACGTGTCCTGAATGACGCACTTGAACACCAGACCGCCCTAGACGCCACACACATTCGCACGACACATGAGTCACACACCCAGCCAACCATCCACACATTCGAGCGTCACGCTCACGGTCTGACTGTACCTTGTTCCCCAAGACGCTTCCGAGGCCCGTGGGCACAGAGATCTTCTCAATGCCCGAGACAGCGTGCCGCGCGTGCACGTAGACAAACAGGCGCATCTCCATGAGCTCGACTTTGCCCACGAGGTTGTAGCTCTCGCCCAAGTGGCCGTAGAGCTGCCGGTTGAACGGATAGTCGAGCGCTTCTGCGACCGAGTCCCGGAGGTTCGTGCTCACTTGGCGCACGAGGTTCGACACTTTGCGGATCGACTTCTTCGTGCGCGAGCGCTTGATGATCACTTCGCCAGTCTCGGGCGAACGGCTGGGACTGTCCATTGTCGTCGCAGTACTCGAAGCGCTGCTGCCTTGGGTAGCTTGCTCCACTGCGCTCTGGTCGTCCTGGGCATCCGTGTCAAGTTGCACCGAGCCTTTGCGCGGACTGCTCTGTGGCGAGGTGTGAAGTGAGTCCTCCCGTGCAATCCGACGCGCTTCGGCGAGCGCAGTGGCGAGCTCTTCGTCTTCTGGGACGTCATCGTCGTCGTCATAGTACTCTTCGTTCTCGCTGTCCCAGTCCGTGCGCGAAGTGTCTCGACGTGTCGGTGAGTTGTTGTCACATCCGTCTAGGTCTGCTCCATCGCCAGGTGTACCAGGTGAGCTGCCTCCTGTGCCTGTAGTCGCTCCATCACCTGGTGCAATCCCAGCGCTCACGCTCGCCGCCTTCTCGCGATAGCTGCTCTCCTGGAGCCCAATGGCGATCACGTCAAAGCCGCCACCGCCTTCAGGGATCCATTCGTGGATCTTCTGCGGGTCCTTGGGGGGCATGGCGTTCCCAACGTTCCAGGACGCGATCAGGATCTTGAGCGGCGGCTTGTCCGCGTTTGTGTTCACAGGACTCGCTCCTCCGTCATTGACGGCGGCGGTGGTACCCGTGGCAGCAGCAGTCGAGTCGCTGCCGGGCGCTGCTCTTGGGATCGGAAAGAACGATGCACGGCGACGCGCAAAGTGCTGGTTCGCTCCTGCTGGCGGCGCTACATGCGGCACTGCCTCGCACGTCTCGGGGATTGCGACGTGCACTTGCTCGGACTGCACTGGCGATGGACTTGCTGGAGTCTCGTCTGCCATCTTGCGGCTCAAGCACAGCGCGTCTCGCGTGTTGCAGGCTGTGCGGTCTCGCGCTTGAGCTCGCGCTCTGCGTTGTGGTCTCAGAGTAGTCGAGATGCGAGAGGCGAGTGGGCGAGGCGAAGAGGTTTCATTTTGCCTTTTGGCAACTTCAGGAGCACGGACACGAGCACGAGAGTGAGAGAGGCTACTGTGACGGCCATCCATCCACGCGAAGCTGTACGAGAGACGAGGAGGAGGAGGAGGAGGAAGAGAGGCTATCGACTACGTTGAGAGCGTCTCTATTGTGCGCGCAAAGAGCATTGAGAAGACCACTAGAGGCGACGGTGTCGCCACCACTGTCACTTGGCGTGTGCGGCACCGACAGCGACTTGCGTGCTTGTTGTCTGGAGCTCGCTGTTGAGCATCGAGTCCGTGGCTTTCGCAGACTCGAGGACCTTGCGAGGCGTGCACTCGCTTGTTGGCGGCGGTTGAGTCCCCATTGCCGAAGTGTCGAGTGTGAGCGCTGGGATCGGACGCCGTGGCGGGTCGCTAGCGATAGATCATGCAGCACACGTCAACGACGTTCGTGAGCACCATCAGCACAGTCGATGGACTCGCAGTGACCGAGAAATCCACATGCAGTCTCTAGTTCGCTCAGCGGACGCACCTGCCAATGCGCTCCTTGTACTGCGCGGTCAGGAACGCCAGGTCGTCTTTCGTACTTGCAAGCTCTGTCTCCAACTGCGCGCACTTTGCTTCGAGCTCTGTCATCCGTACACGACGCCAGCTCATCAGTACCACACACACACGCATGCACGAGCGCTTGCTCACATAGTGCCCTCATGCGTTCGTACCATCGTGCGAGAGCTTGACTAGAGCGTGCCACAAGGAAGCAAGTA
>JAASFT010000485.1:0-18887 GCA_023333885.1 Globisporangium parvum
CGTCGATGTTCCCGTACGCGACGAACCCGAGCGACGCGTCGGCGTTCCCATACACGACCGTGCCGAGTGACCCGTCGGCGTTCCCGTACACGACGATCCCGAGCGAGCCCTAGACGGCTCACGCACGGTTTACGAAGACGGCTTGCCGAGGCTCAACTGCTCACGTGCTGCTCGCTCAAGTGCTCGAGCACTTGGCTTACTGGTCGGCCAGCTTGCAAGTTCGTTCGTCAAGCTCGCTGCTTCAGTCGCTCGTGTGCGTTTGCGCACATGTGGGTGGTCTCGTGACTGAACAGTCTCGGTGAACAAGTCCGCCTCCTCGCACCTCTCCGTTGTATACTGTCATCTACGCAAGCACTGCGCAAGCACACGAGCGCCGCTGCTGGGTCGCTACTACTACTTCACTTCGCTGTCTCTCCTGTAGCAGCAGCGTTGGTGCCGTCTCCTCGTCGCCCTCGCCCTCGCTCTCGTCGACCAACGAGCGGTGATAGTGTCGTAGACTCAATCGTACCTAATGCACTCGTTGTTGATGCTGCTGATGCTGAGTGTGAGAGTGCCTTGAAGTCACTCATGCTGGTGTCGGCACCTGTGCGCGGACGTACTCCTGCTCTTTCTTTGGTGGTCTCTGCAGCGCTAGCTAAAGTAGTTAGCTAGCTCACCAGTCGTGCTCGCAACGCGTGAACGCTCTCGACAGGATGCGGTTGCATGGACAGAGCGAGGAAGGCTATGGCTGAAGACTTGAGGTGCATGCATACGTGTGGAGACGACTCGCGAACGTGCGCTTGAGCCAACGTGTGCGTGCGCTATGGCTGCCAGTTCCCATCCTCCCAGCTCTTGTGCGGTCGACTGTACACTATCGCGTCGAATGCGGGGCGTGCTTGGGATGCAGGCGCGCCTTCGCACATACATATAGCAGGTTGCTTGAGCGTCCGTCATTCGACCTTGATCGAAGCGCCAGTGGAACGACACCATTCGTACTCGACGTGTCCGCCCTTGGTGTCTTCAAACACGAGGTAGCTGCTTGGCTGCAAGTGTGCTGGGAGTCTCGCGGCCGTGAAGATCGCAGTCCTCAGATCGTTGCTTGTACTCGAGCAACGCCATCGAGATGTCTCTCAACTTCGCAGCTCGTCGGCATCTGCTGTCGTCTCTACCAAACTCAAGAGCGCGTGCACGATTCCTCTGCAATGCGAGGCTCGCACTTGCCAAACCGAGTGTGTGGCACTCGTTCAGCTCGCTGTGTTTACGAAGAGCGTCTCTCACAGCTCAGCTCTTTGCTCGCCAACTCGGCTTGGCTACTGCTGGTGCGCTCGAGTGCGCCGTCATCCAGCGAGCGACCCAGGCGTAACCAGATTCGGCACCAGGTGGAGTTGAGGTATCAGAACGCCAGCGATCGGATGTGTCGAGGAGGCCTCGTGCAGTCGCCGGTCCCAAACGACCTGCAGTCATTCAGTGGCGAGTGCGTGGTCGTCGTTGGCGAGCCCTGCTCGTACGATTGAGAGAGACACTCAGAAGTTTGCGCTCGAAGGCGCTGGGTCTCGCCTCTGATGTGTGCTCCCTTTTCAACTCGCGCACTCCAGCACCGCGTCGCCCCACCAGCAACTGAGCACTCGATCGATCGAGTTATGATGACGTCGATGATCGCTACGCTCGTGTGTGGACTCCTCGCTTCAGGCTCTGTAGCTGCGCAAGCGTCGACGAACGTCACAATCTCGTCCAACTCGATCAACCGCAGCAGCAGCAGCAGCGGCAGCACAAACCACTCACCGGGTGGCATCACGATCGAAGACACAGGGGACTGGGCGATCGGCACGCGCTGCGTGCAAGGGCTACAACTGGGGCTACGCACAGCACAGTACGTCTGTCACTCCCGCCACGACACGAACTACAGCTCGTACTACATACAACATCTTTGTTGAGCAATGGAGCCACGTCATGCTCTACGAGTGCGTCTTCGCCCGCGGTTTGGAGTTGTACGATCCGTGGGGATCGATCGCGCTGGACGCGCTCGAGCAGCAGCACTGTCACGTGCGTCAGTCGCGACGGCAAGCAAGCGTGGGAGATCGCGCGACCACTTCACGACAGTCAACTGCCCCGACGTCAGAGCGTACTACTTTGCACCACAGCCCAGCCTAGCCTAGCCCACGCAGCACCACTAGCAGGTCGTGCTTGCTAGCTAGCGCTCCAAGTCGCTTCGTCGCGGTCCTGAGCAGCATACAGATGGCTTGGTCATGTTGAAGCGCTCGCTTTCTTGCACTTTCCTACTACAATCGAGTTAATTGAGCGAATTGGAATGATGGGTGAAGTGTATGGTCAACGCTTGTCAGCCATCGCACATACAAATCTCAAGTCAATCCAATTCGATTCGCGATCAGCGGTTCTCGCTCACTCGCTCATTCCGCTTCTGTCGTCGTCACAGAGATCACGACGACCAGCACGACGAGCACGACGAGCATGGCGAGCCACGACGACGTCAAGGGACTGCTCTCGGCCACGGCCGCGGCCGCTGCCGCCGCGTCGATCGCGCTCTTCCAAAAGACGCGCGCGCCGACGTACACGCAAGCGACGCGCGCGACGCCAGCGACTCACGACCACGACCACGGCCATCGCCACCACATCCACCGCCTCGCAGCAGCCGACCCGTCGGACAGCTACGAGCTCTTCCCGATCGACTACACGATGCACGTGCAGCACCGCCGCACGGCACTCGCAAAGTTCCTCGCTGCGCACCCCGAGGCCGCGACGAACGCCTCGGCGCTGCTCCTGCACGGCGGTGTCGAGGTCGACCGGTACGACACGGACACGCAGTACGCGTTCCGCCAAGAGAGCTTTTTCCAGCACCTCTTTGGCGTGCGCGAGCCCGGCTGCGCAGGCTTCCTCGACGTCCAGACGCGCACGTCGGTGCTGTTCGTCCCGCGCTTGAGCGCCGAGTGGGAGCTCTGGTGCGGCGACCGCAAGCCGCTGGCGTACTTCAAGGCGCACTACAAGGTCGACGAAGTGTTCTACGTGGACGAGCTCTGCGCCGTGCTCGAGGACAAGTACGCCGTCAAGCACCTGTACGTGCTCCAGGGCGTGAACAACGACAGCGGGCTCTCGACCGTCACGACGTCGACGTTTGACGGCATCGACCGCTTCAGCGTGAACTACACGGACCTTCACCCCGTGCTCGTCGCGTGCCGCTTCGTCAAGAGCGAGAAAGAGCTCGAGCTCCTGCGCTTCGTCAACGCGCTGTCGTCGCAGGCGCACATCGCTGTCATGCAGGCGATCCGCCCCGGGAAGATGGAGTTCCACGCGGAGTCGGCGTTCCTGCACCACTGCTACAGCCACGGCGGCGCGCGCCTCCACGCGTACACGTGCATCTGCGGCAGCGGCCACAACGCGTCGGCGCTGCACTACGGCCACGCCGGCGCGCCGAACGACAAAGTGCTCGAAGACGGCGACATCTTCCTCTGCGACATGGGCGCCGAGCTCCACGGCTACGCGTCGGACATCACGTGCACGTTCCCAGTGAACGGGACGTTCTCGCCGGACCAGCGCATGATCTACGAAGGCGTCTTGAAGGCGCACGACGCAGTCTTGGCCGCGATCAAGCCGGGCGTGAGCAACGTCGAGCTCCACTTGCTCTCGCACCGCGTGCTCACGCAGCACTTGCTCGAGCATGGGCTGTTCCAGAACGGCACGGTCGACGAGCTCATGGACCACGAGATCTCGGCGTACTTCTACCCGCACGGCTTGGGCCACGTCTTGGGCCTCGATGTCCACGACGTCGGCGGCTTCCCGGTCGGCCACAAGCGCTCGGAGAAGAAGATCCTGCAGAAGCTCCGCTTCGTGCGCCTGCTCGAGCCGAACGTCGTGTTCACGGTCGAGCCTGGCTGCTACTTCATCGAAGCGCAGATCCAGGACGTGCTCGCGAACCCCGTGACGGCGAAGTTCATCAACCAGGAGATGCTCGCGCGCTTCCGCGGCACCGGCGGCGTGCGCATCGAGTCGGACGTCGTTGTCACGGCCACGGGCGTCGAGAACATGACGAAGGTCCCGCGCACGGTCGACGAGATTGAAGCCGTGATGCGTGCGCACAAGTGAGGAAGGGAGGAGGCGCATGCGCCGGCCAGCGGACGTTCCGACGACCGACAGTGGCGATGAGTGGCATCACGAGGGTGGATGGAGCACGAGCATGCATGGTCCACAGTCGTGTGGGGGATGATCGCGTGTTATCTCAATGCATACTTTGCTTTCGATCGTTTCGTCTCGTTGGCCTCGTGCGGCCCAGCCGAAGCAGCCAACGGCGGCGATGTCGCTATTCGGAACGGCGATGTGCTGTAGACGTCTGCTGGACGCGAGCACCGGACCACGCGCGTCGTGGCGTCCGAGCGGTCGACGTACTCGTCGGGGATCCGTCGCGAGAAGCTCGTGCGGCCATTCTCAGCTGCCGCGGCGGCTGCTGCGGGGTTCACGATGCGCGGGAGCTGCACGCGCACGCTTAGTGGCGACGCTCGCTTGCGCTGCTGCGACTGCTGCGAGCGCGGCGGCGAGCGCGATCGACTCGCTGGTCGCTGCTGCTGACGAGTGTGCAGCGCACTGCGCGCTTTCGTCGCCGCTCTCTTGTGGGACCCAGGACGCCCTCGCGCGGGTTTGTGAGGCACAACAGACGCTCTGCTCTGAGGTGGCGACGCGCCTCGCTCGTCTTCGTCCTGCGCGCCACAGCACGAGTGCATCCGATACACGTGAGAGACGTCGTTGGTCACTTCCAGCCACTCGCATGTACCTTGGTCGCGAGCACTGGCTTCAAGTACGTCCTGCGCATGTGGACAGACACCCACAGTCGTCCGTTCGATCAGTCGCCACGCACATGCGTCGCCTTGGTGTAGACAGACATCTACTGCTGCAGAGGACGTACAGCTCTCGCCCGCGATGCGAGAAGCACTTCTTGTTTGGCTGGTACCACTCGCGCGTGTGCGAGTACGCGAGCGTGCGGATCTTGATCTCTTCGTCGTCGTTCTCTTCGCGCTGCCGCTGCCGGAGCAGCTCCTGCCGCACAGCTGCTTCGCGCGCTTCCTGCTCTGCAGCGCGAGCGAGTGCGACAGCGCGCTCAGCAGCTTCGACAGCCTGGCGCTCCTCGTACTCGCGTGCCGCTTGCTCCGCTGCGATGCGGTCCTCGACTGCGCGTCGCACAGCCGACTCAACCCGCTCTCGCTCGGCGCGGAGCATCGTCTGGTGTTTATGGAAGAGCGTGTGGACGAACGACGTCATCTGCACGTGCAAGAGGCGTTGACGTGAGCGGCTGTGTGGCACGCGACCGACCAAAGCGATCGTAGGAAGCGATACGGTTGAGAACAAGGCGCACGCAGTACCATCGGGACGACAGAGCTCGCAAAGTACTCGAGAGTGAGCGCATCCACGACTTCGCTCATCTGCGAGGCGCGAGGCGACAGACAACTGCGCACGTGCTGCCTGCCTGCTGCAGCGTCGAACGACTGCTCGCCGTCGTCATAGTCGTCAGTGTCGTCGCTCTCGCTGCGCTCGTCGTGCGCAAGCACCTCTTCCATTGCGCCGTCACTGAGTCGCACCGACCGAGCGAGCACAGCGACCATGAGGCGTTGCTCCACAAGTCATCGAACCAAGCGAGCGCTCTAGTGCTGTCTTCGTATACGCACATGGCGAGGATCTCTTCGCTGCTTGCATTCGTGTCGTCGGGAGTCGTCAGACAGTGTCGACCTGACACAACGAGATCCTCCCGTTCACGAGCACACACGTCACTGGCACTCGAAGCAGACTCCAGTGCGTCGGGCGCACGAGAGACGATGTGGATGTGGTCTTCGCTCGGCTCCGACAGCACCGCACTACCCGTCACGCACAGGTACGGGAACGCGCTCTGCCAGCGCTGGAACTGCGGCGGCTTGGTGAGGCGGAAGCTGTCGCTCATGTACATGTGCGCTGGCAGCTGCAGCGCTGCGTCTTCATCTGCGGTATCTGCAGGTGCGAAGTGATCAAAGAGCTAGCGAGAGAGTTGCGTGGAGCGACACACACACATAATGAGATACACAAATGGACGAGCAGCAGCAGCGCTCCTGTCACGCAAGAGCAGATCATTACCTGCTGCTCTGTGCGCTGGAGCAGCTCCTGCATCCGCTTCTGCGCCTACGTCAGGGCAAACGCATAGTCACGTCAGCTGCGCACGTGTGAGTGCATACAGCAAGTGTCACTAGAAGCTGCTCGCAGCACACTCGGAGATGGAAGTCTTCAAACGCGTCCAGGACGTCCATGCCATCTGCGTCGCTGTCGTCGCCGTTGTTGCTGCTCCTTCCTGCCTCTGTCCCGTCGGACGCGATTGCATCACGACAGCGCTCGTGAGCATACGAAACGAGCTCTTGTGGGTCGCTGTCATCGCTGCTGCTGCTGCACGCGCTGCCATCGCGCAGCATGTCGTCGTCGACACTCACGCTCGCGCGAGCTGTCGCGTTCGTGCCCTTTCGCGGCCCTTGAGAGCCGATTCGAATGTGTACTAGCAAACGCGTCACTCGATTCATCCGTATAGCGCAATGTATGGATCAAATGTTGATGAAGCAGCGTTGAAGCTTGCAGCGTGACTTGAAATTTGTATGAGGGCTTCTAATGAGGCGAACTGTTGATGCAGCAAAATGGCGACTCGACTTGATCGATCCAAGAGCACGTCAAAGCAAGAGCTCACTTCCGATTCGGCTTCCTGCCCGCCACCACCACCGCCACCACCTCCTCCTCGTTCTCCGTCGCTCTCGCAATGGACCGCATCGAACGCATCCGCTCGCACGTGCAGCAGGGCAAGCCTGGCGCTGCTGCAGCGCCGATCACGGAAGACGTCGTGATCGTCTCGGCGCTCCGCACGCCGATCACGAAAGCCAAGCGCGGCGGCTTCAAGGACACGACGCCGGACGTCCTGCTCGGCCACGTGCTCCAGGCTGTGATCAAGCAAGCGAAGATCGACCCGAAGATCGTCGGCGACATCGTTGTCGGCAACGTCCTGCAGCCTGGCGCAGGCGCAGGGATGGCGCGCATGGCGCAGCTCGCCGCTGGCATCCCGTACAGCGTGCCGCTGCACGTCGTGAACCGCCAGTGCAGCTCGGGTCTCCAGGCAGTGGCGGACGTCGTCGCGGCGATCAAGGCGGGCCACTACGACGTCGGCATTGCCGCTGGTGTCGAGTGCATGTCGCTCGCGTCGATCGGCGGCGACGCACCGACGGTGAACTGGGAGCGCGTCGGACAGGTCCAGGACGCCATGGACTGCACGATCCCCATGGGCATCACGAGCGAGAACGTCGCGGAGCAGTTCGGCGTCACGCGCGCGCAGCAGGACGCGCTCGCTGCGGCGTCGCACGCCAAGGCCGCCGCTGCGCAGAAGCACGGCTGGTTCAAGGACGAGATCACGCCGGTGTCGACGACGATCAAGGACAAGGAGGGGAACGAGAAGGCGGTGATCATCGCGCAGGACGACGGCGTGCGCGAGAGCACGACCGTTGCGAGCCTCGGCAAGCTCCGCACGGTCTTCAAGAAGGACGGCACGACGACTGCTGGCAACTCGAGCCAAGTGAGCGACGGCGCCGGCGCCGTGCTGCTCATGCGCCGCTCGGTCGCGAAGCAGCTCGGACTGCCGATCCTCGGCCGCTTCGTGTCGTACGCGGTCGCCGGCGTGCCGCCGTCGGTCATGGGCATTGGTCCGGCCGTGGCGATCCCGGAGGCGGTCGCAAAGGCCGGGCTCTCGCTCGACCAGATCGACGTCTTTGAGCTGAACGAGGCGTTCGCGAGCCAGGCGGTGTACTGCGTCGAGAAGCTCGGCATCCCAATGGCCAAGGTGAACCCGAAGGGCGGCGCGATTGCGCTCGGCCACCCGCTCGGCTGCACCGGCGCGCGCCAGACCGCGACGCTGCTGCACCAGCTCAAGCGCACGAACCAGCGCTACGGCGTCATTTCGATGTGCATTGGCACGGGCATGGGCGCTGCTGCGGTGTTTGAGCGCGAGCTGTAGAGTCGCGTGCGTGCGCCAGTGCGAGCGCGAGTTGTGTATCTAGGAGCTGGTAGCGTTGCTTCTCAGGCTGCGTGAGTGACAAGCAAGTGCGCCATCCATCCCCTCGCCTCGAGTCTTGAGTCTACTCGCAAGTTGGTAGTCAGGGACCTGAGCTGCTCGTACGTTCGTTCGCGCCACTTGCCTCGCGTGCTCGAGTTGGGTCCCCAGACTCCTCGTGAACGTGCGACGTCCAATGGCTCCGGTGGAGGCGCCGCCCTCGCCACCTTTCGTTGCGTCGCGAACAGCGCTGAGGGCGATTGGAACTCACTCATTCGATCGTCGATCTATTCCATCTGTCGCTCCGCAGGGTCGGGTCCACTCGCCAGCCGCACGAGCAAGAGCAAGCGGTCAGTACTTCTTCGGCTCGCGCGCCTTCTCTTTGATCGAGCTCACGTTGAAGCCCCAGAGCGCGAGCATGACGACTGGGAAGCCGAGCCACGCGACCGACGCCGACTGCTTCGGCAACTTGTTGGCGCGAAACGCCTTGCGCTCGTTGAACTCGGTGCGCCGCCGGCCAATCGCAGCGGGTGCGCGGTGCGACCGCTGCGCGTGGTACTGCGCCGTCGTGAAGCGCTCGTACGAGTTGAGGCCCGAGAACATGTTGTCCACGTCCTGCGCAGTCATGGCCTTGTAGCCATCTGCGCTCCCGCCCGCGGACGTGTAGTCTGGGCTCGACGACGTCCCAAACACGTCCAAGTCGTACTTCACGCGCGCAGCCGAGTCGCTCAGCGTGTCGTACGCGGCATTGATGCGCAGAATCTTTGGCAACAGGAAGCAGCGCGCGCGTGAGTCGCCCTGGCGACAGAGCAGGCGCAGCAGCGCATGCAGAGCAAAGCGATTCGCAATTGGAGCGCACCTTGTCGCCGTCGTCTTCGTCCTTCCCCTGGCTCTTGGCGCGGTCCGGGTGATGCTCGAGCGCTGTTGGTCGCATGCACAAGGCGACAAGCAAGGCGTTAGCGACCAGAAGCAGCAGGAACGACGACCTCACGACACGCATGTTCGTCGACGCACCGAGCTTGCGGTACGCGGCTTTGATGTCCTCGGTCGACGCTGAGCGCGGCACGCCGAGCACGTCGTAAAAGTCGCTGCTGTGGTGCGCGTTGGCAGCCATTGTGTCGTTAAAAGGCTGCGTGCTGCGAGCTCCGTGCGAGGTTCGTCTAGTGCGCGGCGCCGCTTGCGTGCTGCGGTTCGAGAGCGTCAAGAGTGTCGAGGTCGAGGTCGAGGACGCGAGCTGGTCGATTGATCGACGGTCGGTCGAGCAAGTGCGGCTGTGCTTCCTCGTTCTTTGATTTGATTGATTGCAATAGTTCCGCAAGTGTAAACAGCCTTAACTAGCGTGAATTGTTCAAAAATAGTCTATCAATAGGGCAACATCCTCGTCTAGCGTCTCACTATCCGTTTGTAGCGTGGCGAATGTATTTGACACACTGTGGTTTGCCTAGTATAACGTACACCACACGTTTTGCTAGTCGCTCCAACATCACTCAGCGACGCGACACACCAACGACATGCACTCGACTCGAACCGGACTCTGCGACTCGCTTCATGATACTCTCTCACTCCAGGCGCACGCGCCACGGATACGTGTGTGCACAGCGATCTACCAAGAAGGTCCGTTCCCTTCTCTAGACGCGGTAGTGCTCGGGGCTCTCGCTGCTCTCTTCGAGGTGACGCTAGCGACCAACACACACACGCACGCGCGCACAAGTCAGTCACGCGCTCGCGCACACGCACACGCACTGAGCGCGGACGCAGACGACGGCACCTTTAAATAAAACTCCACTTGGTCCTTCATGTGCGTCACGCTCATTTGGTCTTCGTACTGCGCGCAGACAGACAGCACAAGTGCGTGTGTGAGACGCGTGGCCAGTCGACTCTGCCAACGCTCAAACGCACGCAAAGGACGCACCGAAAAGCGACTGCTGTGGATCGTACTGCTCGTGCTCGACTGCGACTGCGTGTCCGCATCCGACGACACGCGCGTGTGCGACTGCTGGTTGTCGAGCTTCGACCACATGAGCAGCTGCTTCTGGAACGTCCTGCAGAGCCAATCATCACCAGCACTGCCAGTTCAGCCGCCTTCTCGTTGCTACTGCTTGCAGAACGCACCAAGCCTTCGATCACGTACAGAGTCGAGTCCTCTGGTTCATTACGCACGGCGTTGAGCACGTGCTGGTTCAGCGGTTTCCGCAGCGGGTGCTCGACCGCAAGCGGCATGCGCTTCGGGCGACCGAAGATCGGACGCGCGCCTTTGGGTATGAAGACGATCTGCATCGACAGAGTGTGAGCAATCGCGTCATTGCGTCAGCAGTGACGTCCTTGGACTCTTTCACACGGCCGTGCGCACCTTGAGCTCTTCAAAGTTCTCGTCTTCGATGCAGTAGACGTTCACCGCCACACTGTCGGGCTGGACGTGGTCAAACTGGAAGATATGGACGCCTGCACACGATCCACTCTTGCGTTAGGACGCGTGCTCATTGACTACGTACGCGCCACGAGCTCAGACGACGCGAGCCGTACCGCACTTGCTGCAGAACACGTGCTGACAGCCCGACTCTTGCGACTCGTAGAGCGATACGTCAGCCGACTCGACCATTTCAAAGCACGACGTCGGAAGGATCTGCGGCGGCGACCACAGACGCATGAGCACGAGTCGTTGCGTCTGCACAAGCGTATCGTGACGAGACACACAGGCTCTCGAGACGCACCAGGTACGGGAACCGGCCTTTCTTGCACGACATCGCGTTGCTGTCGTCAAAGGCTTCGACGCGCTTGGGTGCCAGGACGAGGAACCGCAGCGAGCCGCAGTCGCACGCGCCTCGGTGCTGGAAGAGCGGCATCTTCGGCACGCCGTACTTTTTCCTATCGAGCCGCAAGCGCAAGTAGGTTAGCGCTCGTTCGCGCAAACGACGATCGCTACGCAGGCAGTCGACAGTGTGGAGCCAATCCGTAGGTGGACATGGAGCGCAAGGAGTACGCACTGGAAGTACACGTCGGTGCCGCTCTCGCTTGACTGGCACTTTTCCCACTTGCTCTGACTGTCTTTGCTGCGGAAGAGCTCTCGGACCTGCGAGGACAGCGCAAGCGGCAGCGCCATTGCGCGTGATCCATCAGTCGGTCGCATCGAAAGCGTCGCTTGGACTGCGAATGGTGGCATCGCAAGAGCCACCATACGCTAGTGCAAGCATAAAGAGAGAGAGAGAGAAGGAGACGCACCACGAGGAAGCCGACGCCGACGACGAGCGTCGAGATGGCGCCGATCGCGCGGTCGAGGTCCCGCATCCCGCCGGTCATGCTGCTGCCTTGCTGTTGTCGTCGTCGTTGTGTGTGTGTGTGAAAACGCGAAAGACGGTGCTGCTCGCACTTTACCGGGAAGTATCGCCCTCTGTGCGGTTGCTGCACCGGTGATTGAGAGGACTGTTGATTTTGCTTTTACTATGTCAATAATGTTGCAGAGGGAATCACTCGAGTGGGTCCACAAACACTCTGTATTGACGAAACAACCACTCGACTCTGTCACGAACTCAATGACGACGACGACGATGCTGCTGCTGCTGTTGAGGCTGCTGCTGGAGATCGGCAGAGACTGCTCTGGTTCTGGTGCCGACTCGGCGGAATGTGGATCGTCGCAGTCGTATCGGGATGCAGCTGCACTTGCGCAGGCACGATGTTGCGCACATCGGTGTGGCTCTTTGCGATCGTGGCGCTCGACGTCGACGACATTTGCCGCAAGAGCCGATGCGACGACGACTCGATCATGAGCTCAAACTGCGTCATGCGCATGTTCTCGTGGGTCGGCGACCCGATGTACGACGAGTCGAGGTCTTGCGTGTCGTTCACGGCGGCGTCGCGCGCGCGCTTCTCGTGGTGCTGCTGGAGCCAGCGCGCGAGCCACTGGAGGACGAAGAACGACACGATCGTGCAGATGTAGAAGCTGAGCGTCGAGAGCGGCGCAGCTTCCGTGTGGAAGTTGAAGAGCCGGTTCGTCGGTTGGTGGCCACCGACGACCCACATGAGCTGAGTGAACAGCCACGCCGAGGGCCAGAGCATCGCCAGGAGCACGTGGTTCGACTTGAACTGCGGCGCAGTGTGGTAAAAGTCCACTGCGACGACTGCGGTCTGGACGATGATCGCTTCGACGCGGATGCCCGAGACGTCTTCTTCCGTTGTCGTGGAGATCGTCCTGGTGAAATTGGCAACAGAGCGGATGAGTGAGTGTGTGGTGCGTGCGTGCGTGTCTCTTACTGAGCCAGAGTCCTCGAGTGAGCGAAGCAGGAGTGGCTTGTGCGAATGACCGGCCGAGCACCAAACGCACCAGAAGCTCAGGAACGCGACGAGCGTCCCGGTCGTAGAGCACTCGTAGAAGATCCAGTCGAGCATCTCCCACGAGCACGCGTACGGCTTCTTGTGGTACGACAAGAAGCGCGGACCCGTGAACGTCGGCTGGTACAGATGCACAGCCGAGACCTGCAAGGGAGCAAGAGCGAGAGAGAGAGAGCGCGCAGTGTCAGCATCGCCTCGCCGTCGATGCTACAGACAATAGAAGGTCGGACGCACCCAGAGCGAGATGACGGAGAAGAGCGCGGAGAGCGGACCGAGGTAGAGCAGCGGCGGGATCTTCTCCGTCCCGGTGCTCGTGTAGCCTTCCCACGGCAGACAGATGCTCGGCAAGAAGACCGAGAGCATGAAGCTGTCGCCGCGCGCGCATAGAGACAGCAACAGCAGCGTTAGCGCGCATCGTTTGGTGGCATTCGCAGCAAGAGCTGCGACAAAGAGCAGCAGGAGGACGTACACCGTGGTCGCGCACAGGAGCTTCCACATCACGAGCTGGGCACGGCTAAAGTGCGCGAGCGCGCTCGTGCGACGCAGGTAGTACTGGCTCTTGCCATCGACGAACGTGAAGAGGTCGTCGAGCGCTTCGACCCACGTCATTGCGCTTTGAATGGATCACTCGCACTCGTGCTTTCGCGATTGAGCGGCTGTCGTTGTCGTTGTCGTCGAGCGAGTGCGAGGTGCTGGTCGTTCGCGCGCGCGCTGTTTTCTGGCGTAGTTGCGAGAGATAGCGAGAGTGCACAGGCGTGCGTACGTCGCTGCGACGGACACGGTGCACAGCGATCGAGGCGTAGCAGGCGGCGCAGCGTGGCGGCGGCAGCAGAGACGGCAGCAGGCGCACGGCAGCTTGAGCTTGAGCGCTGTTCTTTATCGACTGTGCGTCGAAAACGGCAGGTGTCAAGTCAGTCCACCGCTTTCAATAGAGCGCTGTGTTTTTGAGTCATTTTCGACAGCCACGAAGCGCTGTCCAAAATCGGCGTGGAGATACACAGCTGCTCCAGTCAACAGACACAGCCCCGTTGCGCGTCAAGACTGCGAGACGCTGCGAGAGACGAAGGGTGGACTCACTTCCATGATCCAGTAGCGTAGCTTTGGTTCGATAAGCCCTTAGTCGAATGTGAACCCAAAGCCAAATGCAGCAGGCGGTGCTGCTGGCACTCCTGCTGCACTGTAGCCGCTGCTCTTGTCGTCTACTGCTGCTGCTGCTGCTGTGTCTGGAGCGTCGCCATGGAGCAGCAGCTCCCACTTGGACTTGCGCGTCTTGCGCGCGTGCTCATCGGTCCACTCTTGCTCGACAGTCGCTAAAAGCTCGGGCTCGTGCGCTGCAAGCGCACTGCGTAGCATGCGAAAGAGCTCGGGGCGTTTGTCGTGCGGCATCCCCGAGACCTGGTCCGGCTTGTCGCGCAAGAAGTGCAGGACGCCGCGGACGTTCCCTCTGCACACAAAGTTCTGCGTCACGGCGATCGACTCGTCGATGTTCAGCACGAGGTGCCACCAGCCGTGCGGCACAAACACGATCTCGCCCGTGCGGCACACGCCTTCGAGCGGCTTGCGGTGTGCCGGGAGCTTCTTGATCTGCGGGTAGAACGTCACGAACCACTCGATGAGCGACACGGGCGACGACACCGCGCCGCCGTCTTCGCTCGGGTGCACACCAGGCGGCACCACGTCCGGCGGGAACATGATCCACTTCTTCGCGCCGCGCACGACGCCGTTCCAGGCGTTCGTCGAGTTCGGGTCAATGTGGAACGACGAGCCCGACTTCTTTGGGCCGATGATGAGCCAGCGGTAGTCTGGACGCTCGTCGCCCAGGAGCGAGAAGTAGTCGTCGTGAAAGTACGGCGGAACGCTGTAGTCGGCCGCGAGCGCTGGGACGGTGCGTGCAAAGTGCTTGTCAAAGATGAACAGCGGCTGGTCGTCCACGAGCGTGCGGCTGTAGTGCAGGTACTTGTCCATTGCGAGCTGGTAGCCGCCGGCGTAGAACGTCTGGCCCTCGCACGTCTCGGTCAAGTACGCGTCGGTCCACTTGTCGATTGCTGGCCACGTGTGGATCGCTTCTGTGAGGATCACCGGTCGGTTCGCGTCCTCGTACTCGCGCTTGAACGCCTCGACGCTGAGCTCCGAGGCGCTCCGGCGGTCGATCGTCTCGACTGCGAGCCAGCTCTCTTCGATCGGCGCCGCGGCGCAGTAGAACGACTGGAAGAGCAGGTCCGAGTAGAAGCCCTCGACGACGATCGGCGTGCGCGTTGGCACGGCCGAGCTTGCGCCGCACGTCGTCGTCGCAATATACGAGTCTTTCCACGTCGCTCGCGCGTCGAACGCACCTTCCATCTCTTCGAGCACGAGCGTGCGCCAGAGCTCGTCGTGCGAGCCAAAGACGTAGCACGCGCGACTGCAGGCGCTGAGGACGCACAGGTCCGCTGCCGGGAGGAAGTTGAGCAGTCCGAGCATCTGCTGGTCCGAGAGGAACGCGAGGCGGCCGAGCCCTGGCGCGCGGCAGTCGCGAATGCCTTTGTCCATGTCGTCGTAGAAGTTCCCGATCGGCTTGACGCCGTACGGGTGCTCGAGCACGCGCTTGCCAGCCGACACACCATCGGTGCTCGCGCTGAGCTTGGTCTTCTTTGCAGGTCGCTGCGCGTCGGCCGCAGCGCGCTCGCGCTCGTCGCGCGGACTCTCCGCGAGCGCCATCGCGTCCGTGTCCACCAAAGCTCTGCTGGCTCACACACACACACACGCGCGCTCAAGAGCGTCGCGATCGAGAGCGAGGTGATGGCGAGGTGGTGGCACGCGCCAGTCAATACTGCAGCATCCATGCATCCATGTGCGGCGTTTTCTGAGGTGATCGTACAGTACAAACGCGCAAAACTGCGCATTTCGTGTCTCTTGGTTTCGTCACTATAGAATAATGTATGAATGAGGATGATTACCAAAATGGCGACATGCGCACATACGTCGTCGTCGGCGTGTCTTGATCAGTCCGCGCGACTTGTTGAGTCGGCGTCCGTCCGTACGTTCGTACGTCCAAGACCGCGAAGGAGCAAGCAAGCGCTCTCCAGAGCAGCACCACATTGCGCGCGCGCCATTGTCGCACTACTCACTGAGCAGACGCCGCGATGACACCGGCGCCGCTCGAAGAGCACGCTGCGACAGCGTCTGCGTCGCGCAACAGCAGCAGCAACAGCCATGACCTCACAACGCGTCTGCTGCGCGCTCAGGACGCGAGCTCGCTCGTGCTCGACGTTCGGTCCGACATTGAGACCGACGACAGTCTCACGCAGCAGCAGCAGTGCGATCATGCGATGAAGAGCCCTGCGAGTTTCAACTACAGGACGTACGTGCGTGCATGTGCGTTTGCGCTCGGTCGTTCAGCTGATTGATGTGTCTACGTGTGCCGATGTGTGTGTGTGATTGGCGCTCCGGACGCACTCCAGCGCGTTCGCAGTCATGACCGAGCGCCGCGTGCAGCGCAAGTACAAAGGCGTGTACAAACAGGTGCGAGCGCCTTGATCGCTCGAGTGTCCACGGCGCGGAGCTCCTCCTCACAGAGGCCGTATCACCGCTTGAATATCTGTATGGCTGGCGCAGTACTCGGCGTCGACGCAGCTCGTGACGTGGCTCATCGTCCTGTACATCATCGCCGTCTTCGCTGTCAACTCGGTCCGCTCGTCCAGTACGTCGTCTGTGTGCGCATGGACTCCGTGGCTCGCTGTGTCTTGCTCTCTGCTTGTGGCGTCTCACACGCTGTACGACACACGGCACAGCGGAGGACGAGGCGGTCTTCACGACCGACAACATCTTTGCGCTCGTACTCAACCTCTTGATCGTCTACCTCGTCGTCGAGGTGCGTCACTCATTCGCGCTGTACAACACTCTTGAGCACATGCACCATCACTCACTGTCGCTGCCGCTATTTGCCCTTTAGATCGTGCTCGTCGTGCGCTGGCTCGTGTACTGGGTCATTGTCGCCGAGCTCGCGACGTTTGCTGTCACTGGTCGTCTCGCCGCGGTCGTGTGGGTCGACACAGACGTGTCGGAGGACGACCAAGCCACGCGCCGCTCGATCCTCGTGGCGCTGATCGTCGCCGAAGTCGTGACGATCGTCGCGTACGTCCTAACGCACTACATCTACCCGTGGGTCGTCGCGAAGCGGTACTTGAACGCCGAGCGCTGGTGGAACATCACTGCGAGTTCGCGCCACTACTCGCTCACGTACCGCTCGCTCGCGCGGTTCTACAAGCGCAAGCGCGTCACGGTGACGTACTGCGGCGGCTTGGATGCGCTCGGGCAACCACATGGCTTTGGCGTCTGGTCCGACTCGTCATTCCATGGCGAGCACTTGCGCGGGCAGTGGAACCACGGCGTCCCCGTCGGTCCGTTCCAGAGCCAAGAGAGCGGCAGCGGCTACTGCTTTGTGAACCTGCGCATTGCCTTTTGCCACAACCGCGCCGAGGCGGCGAATGACGAAGTGCTGTACATCCCCAAGCACTCAACCACTGGGCTGCACTGGGGCGTTGCGAGGTGCGGAGGCTCTTGTCTTCCAGTGCAAGCGCTGCTGTACGAGCTCTGGTCCTGACAAGCCTGGCGTGTGCATGTGGCCGTAGCATCGAGTGCTCGGTCTCCGGTGGCTTCTTCTCGTTCCTGCCGCAGGTGCACCACCTCACAGACGGTGTCCTCGAGACTCTGCCCGCGTCAGCGCGCGAGTGCCTTCCGTACTTGCGTACGCCGCTCGATGCGATCCGCGCGCTCGACGAGACAGTCGCGACGCGGTCGTTCTCGTTTCGCGGTGGCGCGCGTGTCCCGAGTTCACGGCAGCCAGGACCGGTGCGTGGCCAATGCATCGACTCTGTGTGTCCTGTTGCGTGTCTGCTCGACTGATGTGTGGACGCACCTGCGATGACGCGTCAGGATGCAAACGAGGCGCTCGTGTTCCTCCACGGCTACAACTGTCCGCTCGACTACGGCATGAACCGCCTCGCGCAGCTCCTTGCGCTCGGGAACTTCCCTACGCACATCCATCCGTTCGTCTTTAGCTGGCCCACGGGCGGCACGCTCGCGTACTTTCCAGGTACGACACGCTCGCTCTGCTCTCTCGTGTGCATCGGTTGCTCTGTCGTTGCGACGCGAACTGACCAACGGGACTGTGTCTGGGCGTTCGCACAGCCAAGACGCTCGGGAGCGAGAGCGAGCGCACGGCGACGGACTTTCGCGACTTCCTCGTGAGCCTTGTCGACGCTGGCTACGCGTCGATCAACGTCATCGCGCACTCGATGGGTGCGCGCATCTTCTTCAACGCCCTCTCGCGCGGTCTCCTCGACGCGGTCTTCTGCGTACGTCCCTGAGCCTTGAGTGTATGTCTGTGTGTTCGCCACGCTCTCCATTGCTCTAGTGCGCACTGCCTCACACGCATGGGCTTGGACTGTGCACTTGACGTCCTGGCACCCATAGGAACACAACTCGCGCCTCGACACTTCGAGTCTCCAGCACGCACGCAAGGCGCGACTCGCGAGTCTGATCTTCTCGAATCCAGACTACCCACGCGACGACTTTGTGCGCGACGGTGGCGGCTACGATCTCTGCCGGCAGTTCTGCCACCAGATCACGATCTACGCCGATCAGATGGTGCGTGCGATGTGCCTATCCGTGCCGGTGCTCGACTCTTCCATCAGAAGACTAGTCCTTGACGCACTCACTCACTCACTCGTGTGTGTACTGACGCTGACGCAGGACGGCGCACTGATCTGGTCCGAGCTCCTCGTGCGCAAGCGTCTGTTCGATCCACTGGCGTACTCCATGGGCAAGCGCGTGCACATGCTCCATCGCGATCGAAGCAGTGAACGCCGTCCAAGCCGCTGGTCGCCGCGCTGGAGCGCACGGTCGCCTACAAGTCACGACTTGGGCTTGGATCTCGGCAAAGAGGCGGTGGAGAAGAATCAGCAAGCAGCGTTCCCTGACGTCGTCGCGTTTGCGTACAGCCAGCGCTTGGACGTCGGGAGCGACCAGGCAGTGGACGGCACCGACGAGCCGCTCAAGTACCTCGACGTCGACGTCATTGACACGACGTGGATGGACAACAACGTCCACAGCGTCCGGCACAACTACTTCAACCTGAATCCGACAGTGGTGCGTTGCGAGTTGCTCTCACGCCTACGTATCGATGGCACGCTGGACTAACGGACACGCATCGTGTGCCTTGGGCCATCGTCTGTGTGTGACGATAGATCGAAGACATTCGACAGATCATTGTGCACAAGCGACGAGCGCGCGCTCGTCCAGGTGTGATGCGCTCGAGTGGCAACGTCTACATCTTCTTGGTCGCACCATCACACGTGAAGAACGAGTGAGCGATCCTTGGTAAGCAGCTGAGCAAAGTACACGGTGGCTATGCTGCGTCCTCGCGCTTGAACGGCTGGCTGTGTGTGTCTTCGGTCTGTGCGTTGTGCTATACGCGTTGCCATGCGGCGACGGCGCACAGAACTGCAAGCAGGTCTTGTTGAGAGGCAACCGTCCGTTCTGATTCCGTCCA
>JAASFT010000486.1:0-18886 GCA_023333885.1 Globisporangium parvum
CGCAGACCCACCGGTTCTACACCCACCCGTCAACGCGACTACTACAGAGTAGCAGACCCACCAGTTCTACTACCACCCGCGCGCGACGATCTGTGTGAGCGTTGATCTCCATGTGAAGGAGTTGCTCGCGACGTGCTCCTGGATGGCTTCTTCAGATGGGCAAACCTGTGGGCCACGGGGCAGTACATGTCGGGCGAGGAGCGCCAGGGTGATATTGAGCACGCCTTCGTTGCCTTCGTTGCGCGCGAGCGCTCTCTGTTCGTCCCAAGTAGCCGCGCAAGCGAAGCCAAGATTCGTGCCGCGCTATTTGCTGCAGCGCTCAATCCGCAGCTGTAGACGCCTCGACAAGATTAGTGTAGCGCTCAAGACTACACCAGTCGGTGCGCTCGCGCGATCTCTGCGTCAAGTATGGTGGCGACAAAAGGTGCATCGCAGTCGACTGCGCGAATAAGAGCCGCAAGGACGGCATATGATATCGCCACTGCCTCTGAACAGTGTAGTAGCTCGTTTGCTCATATGTGTACCCCGATCTCGACATGACGCAGCTCGACGATGAAACCACAGAATCCAACTCAGGCGCTGCATGTGACGCGTTTCATAATCGTCCACAACAAAGTGTGAATATTACAGCATTGACATGACTAGGGATGCGGAATAAAATTATAGCACGAAATAGACACAAGAATCGGCATTAGGCCAATCAGCGTCATGTATTGTTGGCGCTTTGGCCAAAAACAATCTTATTCAATGGTCGATTCGTACCTTGCAAGAAATCGGACAAAATTCCTACATTGTGTACAAATGAAAGTGGTAAAAATATCCCGAATGTTGTGTGTCAAAAAGAAAGTGTCAAATCTATGAACTTCAAAAGCAACAACAGCAGATCAGAACGTCGACGCCAAGACACAGGGAGCGGTGGCCAGCATGGCCAGCGATGCGACCGCTGCTGCGGCTGGGGCGGCTCTATTCAACCGACTGATCGCTGCATGCAGCAGTGGCGACGAGACAGCGGTGCGCGCGCTGCTCGCACAGCATCCAGACTTGCTCGATGCACGCGGCGGGTCAAGTACATCGGGCATGACGGACGTTGATGAAGACGACACGCCCCTCATTGTAGCATGTCAGTCCAACCACCTCACACTCGTGACGACATTGCTGGAGCTCGGCGCAAATCCGAACGTTGCCGAGAAGAACGGCAAGACGCCACTCTACATCGCGGCGTTCGACGGTTTCCGCTCCGTCGTCGCCGAGCTGCTCAAGCACGGCGCAGATGTGAACATCGTTGGCCGCGAGCGAACAACTGCACTGTACGTCGCAGCCCAAGAGAACCACGTCGACGTTATGATAGAGCTGTTCGCACATGGAGCAGATCTCAATGCGGCCGACGAAGACGACTGGACGCCGCTGCACATTGCAACTCAGAACGGGCACCGAGATGCTGTCGCGTGTCTGCTTGCGCATGGGACAAACGTGGACGCCGTCGAGTCGGCAGGGTTCACGCCACTCCACATTGCGGCTCATCATCGTCATCACGGCATTGTGGTGGAGCTGCTGCAGCACGGGGCGAACGTGAATGCAGCGTCGCCGCGCGGCATGACAGCCCTCTACTTAGCAGCGGCTGCCAATGACCCGCACAGCGTGGCCACCCTACTGGAGCACGGAGCGAGCGTGAATGCTGTGGCAGATGAAAGCATGACGCCACTCCTTCGCGCAGCTGAATGCGGATCCATCGACGCTGTCGCGGAACTGCTGGCGCGAGGGGCTGACGTCGATGCAGTGAACTCAAGCGGTGTGACGCCATTGTGCTTCGCTGTCAAGGGAGGCCACGCAGAGACTGCGGCGCTACTGCTCGCTCATGGTGCGAACGTCAACGCCCGCTCCGAAGCAAGACACAAGACGCTGCTGTTCCTCGCCGCTGAGAAAGGCTTCACGAGCATCGCGAAAGCGCTCCTGGCGCATGGTGCGGACGTGAACGACGGGGTGTTGGATGTCGGCTGGACACCGCTTCACGCCGCGGCTGTAAATGCTCGCGGCGACGTCGTCAAGCTGCTGCTGTCGCGCGGGGCGAGCGTGGACATTCAGCACCACGATCAGATGACGCCACTTCTTGCCGCTGCGAAGAAGGGTTGCGCGAGCATCGCAGCAGAGCTGCTGCAGTATGGCGCAGATGTGCATCATGCCAAGCACGACGGCTGCACTGCGCTACGCCTCGCCGTTAAAAGAGGGTCCAATGATGTCGTGGACGTGCTCTTGAAGAACGGAGCGAGCATCAATGCCGCTTCGGGCGACGGCTCGACACCGCTGCACGTCGCAGCTGCAGGTGGCCACGGTCGTGTGGTTGCTCAACTGCTGGCATCCGGCGCGCGCACGGATGTGTTGGACTCGGCGAGCCGCACGCCGCTCGACTGCGCACGAGCGCGCCGCCGCGACGCTGTCATAGCGATGTTGTCATCACCCACAGCAACTGACAACCGAGCAGAGACAGCGAGCCAGCCATGATCCAGCCTGACGCCATGGACGACTGTGAGACTTCGCGAGAAGCAAGTCTGCCGCGCGGCGTGAAGCGACTGTGTAGAGTGTTGTTGGGAGACAGCCAGAGCGATGTTGAGCAACGACGATTGAGTGATTCATCGGAAGTATGAGAGTGTCGAAACCAGCTCGTAGCGCACCAGCGGAGCTCTGATCGACACTAAAGACACGAGTGGACGCAGTTCATGATCTTCGTGGTGAAAGATGGTGAGCGTACAGCCATGCGCTCGTTGCTGCGGAAGTCGAGTCGCCTTGTCTGGATCCTAGCTCGAGACAACAGCAACCCACGAAGATACTGCTAGTTGTTGAGAGATCTCGTAAAGAGAGCCGACGTCAAAGCACGTGCTGCATAACTGGAGTTGATCGCGTCCACCTCATGCCTCTCGTCGATCTCTCTCTTAGCAGCGAAGCGCACTGCCGTCTGTGAGATCCTTGGAGGAGGCACCTTGCCTCCTCCAGCCGGCTTGAGTGCCAAGCCAAGCGCAAGAGCCATGTTGTGAGCACCGATGCCGAATGACTTGGTTTCATTATGATGCTACTACTGTAAATAATGTGTCTATGATCACTGTACTCATTCATCAAAGTGCGAATCGCATCGCTTGACAAAGTGCTGTCACTTAGATACCGATTCTCGAAGCGAAGATGATGGCGCTGCCGCGTGGCGCTCGGACGCCGTCTGCGCGACTGCTGCTGCTCGCTACCGTGCTGCTGCTGCTGAGCGCGTGCTGCGTGCTCGCAGGGCGAGACTACTACGAAGTGCTCGGCATTGAGCGAGACGCATCGTCCGCCGAGATCAAGCGCGCGTTCCGCAAGCTCTCGCTCAAGGTTCGTCGTGCGGGCCGAGCTACTTACAGACGCCATTGAGCTCTTGCTCGATAGACGACCTCCTATGGCGGCACTGCGCTAGCTTGTGTTGCTCACGTGCCCACCTGCTTGTGCATGCTGCTGCAGCACCATCCTGACAAGAACCCAGGCGACGAGGACGCGCACAAGAAGTTTGCTGAAGTCGCCGCAGGTGCGTCGGTCTTGGACCCCAGCCCACTGTCTAATCGCGCGTGACTGTGCGTCTGACTGACACTCGAGCATCCTCTCGCAGCGTACGACGTGCTGTCGGATGACGAGAAGAAAGCCAAGTACGACCGCTACGGCGAAGACGGACTGAGCGCAAACGGCGGCGGAGGCCACGACCCGTTCGACATCTTCTCGCAGTTCTTCGGCGGTGGCGCGCGCCGGCAGCAGCGCGAGCAGGAGCCGTCGCGCGGACCCGACGTGCTCATGCCGCTGCGTGTGTCGCTCGCAGACTTGTACAATGGCAAGACGCTGCAGTTCTCGATCCGGCGCGAGACGCTCTGCCCGCACTGCCACGGCCACGGCGCGGCGCACGAAGACGACATCCACGTCTGCTCGTCGTGCGGCGGCCACGGCGTGAAGATGACGACGCGGCGCGTTGGTCCGGGCTTCATCCAGCAGTTCCAGACGACGTGCGATGTGTGCCACGGCAAAGGCCGCGTCGCGCGCAGCACGTGTCCAGTCTGCAGTGGCCGGAAGGTCGAGATGAGCGACATGAGCTTCGACGTCGACCTCGAGCGCGGCACGCCCGACGGCTTGGAGCTCGAGTTTGAGCACTACGCCGACGAAGTGCCGGGGCAGACTGCTGGCCACGTGCGCGTGCAAGTGCAGACGATGCCGCACGCAGTGTTCACGCGCGACGGCGACGACCTCTGGATGGAGCTCACGATCTCGCTCAAAGAGTCGCTCGTGGGCTTTCGCCGCAACGTCACGCACCTCGACGGCCGCGCCGTGACGATCGCGCGGTCTGCGGTCACGCCGCCGCGCTTTGTCGTCACGCTCGCGAGCGAAGGCATGCCGAAGCGGCAGTTCCCGTCCGAGCGCGGCCACTTGCACGTGACGGTGCACGTGGCGTTCCCAGACGCGCTGTCCGAGGCGCAGAAAGCGGGCTTCCGCCGAGTCTTTGGTCAAGCGTGAGCGCTGTAGACGGGTCGAGACGAGTCGATACGCGTTCCATTGCTCCATTCAAACAGCCATACACGCCACGACTGGACCTAGACGACTCGCCTTGGTCTCTCTCTACTCCTACGGTCTACGACGCGCGCTTGGCCCCTCCCACACATCTCTTTCTCTCTCTTTCTCTATCCGATGCTGCTGCTGCTCTTGAGCTTGTGAAGCATCGAGGACGCGAGCGACGGCTTACGGTCGCCAAGCGAGCTGCTCCCGCCGGTCGCCGGCGTGCTGTAGCTCGACGACGTCGATAAATAGTACTCGGACGGCGACGAGAGCGACGACGACGACGACGAGAGCGAGTGCTGCAGCGGCGCGTGGTGCGGCGGCGGCGACTGTGCAGGTGCAAACGCTGCAGGAGCGGCGAGCGTCTTCGCCACCGGCGAAAGCACCGGCGTGCGCACGACTGGGCCGGCGTCGAGCACTTCGCCGCTGTGGCGCCGCTTCTGCTGCACGCAGAGCACGCACACGCGGACGCTCGTGATGCCGATCTCCGGCAGCGCCACGTCTTTCTTCGGGCAACACTTTGAGCAGCAGATCTCGCCGCAGAGACGGCAGTGGTGGCGCCGACGGCGCAAAGTGAACGCCGTCTCGCAGCAGTGGCACACTGGCCGATCGCGGTTGTGCACCCAGTGCGGCTGGTGCGCCAAGAGCGACTGCGACAGCCGGCGGCTCGTCAAGACTTCTTCGAGCTTTGCGATCTTCGCACCGAGAGCGCGGAGCTTTGCGCGGCGCGACGTCATCGGGAGCTGCGCTTTCTCGAGCACCGAGGCGACGAACTGGACTTCGACAAAGCCCGGACGGTGCTTCGCGTCGCGGACCATGATGCCAGTTGGCTGCAAGTCGGTCGGGCGCGACCCGAGCTCGTCGAGCCAGGGCTGGCACTGCGGGAGGTAGACCGACTGCAGCGCGCGGACGTACATTGGCCGGACGCTGTCGCTGCTGTCGTCCCAGTCGTTCACGAGCACGCACTCGTAGTCGAGGAGGCAGTAGTTCGCGCGCTGCGTGAACATCCGGCCAGTCTTCTCGCCGACGACCCACTTGAGACTCAAGTTGCCCTGCTGCCCGCCCTGCGTGAGCGACGCGCGGTACTCGTCCAAGTACGACGCGAGCGGCGGCAGCTGCGGCTGCTGCGACGACTGGTGCTGGTGCAGACTGTTCGAGCTGCTGTTGTTGCTGTGGCTCTCGAGCGACGACGACGACGTCGCAGTCGCTCGCAAGCCGACGTGCAGACGCGGTGGCGGCGCACTCGTCAGCGCAGAGTTCGCAGTGTCGTCGTCCAGCACTTGGACGACCTCGTCGTCGTCGCCAACGTCGTCATCGTCATCGTCCGAGCCAGAGGATGACGAGTCGCTCGCGTCGCCTGCAGTCTGCGACCCACGCGCGCGGCGACTCGACTGGTGCTGCGGCTGAGGGCCACGGCGACTGCTACTGACTGTCGCCGTAGTGTCACGACTGCTCATGCTACTGCTGGTCGTCGTCATCGTAGAGCTCGTCGGTCGGATGCCAGGGCGTCGCGGCGCGAGCTTTGTACGACGGCGGCGACGGCGGCGGTAGATGATGCCTGCCGCTGTCGTCTTGATGCCGACGAGGTGGTGCATCGGCGTGTCCATGTCGTCGCGGTCCGAGCGGATGATGAGATCGACGACTTCGTCGACGCTCGCCGGCACGAACGCGATGCACTTGACGAGGTACTGCTGCAGGATCTTGGACGTGAACACGTGGCCGTAGCCGAGCGGGTCCCAGTCCGGGTCGTCTTCGCCTGGCGCCACACTCGCGTCCACAGCGCTCGGGTCGTTCACAAGGCTCGCGTTCATGCCGCTCACGCCCGACTCGCCCATGCTCATGGTGTTCCACAGGAACGTGTTCGTGCCAATCGGACACACGCGCTCGAGCAGCGTGATGTTGCTGCTGCTCGTGGCGCTCGCGCTGCTGTTGCTGCTCGTGCCGTTTGCATGTCCATTGACCCCTGAGCTCGTGCCGTTGAGACTGCTGCCGCTGCCATTGCTCGTGCCATTCGTGCTTGCGCTCGTGTGCGTCGGCGACTCGGCAGTGCTCACGCGGCACCAGTTGACTGCGTCCGGGACGCCAAAGCCAAAGAGACTGAGCGACGCGCGCGCTTGGCTCTCGAGGTCCTCTTCAAGCGCCGGCGCGAGCGCTGGCAGCGGCGCCATCTGCAGGTTGAGCACGCTCGCGCCGCTGCTTGACGACGTCTTGAGGAGCCGCGACGGGTTCATGGGGTTTGACTTGCCGCGCGGCCGCACCATGCAGAGTGTCGGCGTTTACAAGAGGGGCGGGCGACAGTGGCGCCACGACTGGCGCGCAACGACCAACGACCGCGCAGGCCGACGACGACAGCGCGCACAACCGGTGCTGTTGCTGCGCAAGCTCGGTATGTGACGTGTGCGACCTGGCGCGCACAGCGACGACGACTGCACAACGCGCGCACACACAATCAGGCACGCCAGTCAGGCGGGCGACGCGAGGCGAGCTGGTGGGTGGGTGGGTGAGCGGAGAGGCGCGTTGCTCGCAAGATCGTGCGCGCTGCTGCCACTTGTGGGTGCTTGTTGGCCTTGCGGCAGTGTGCACGTGCTCGCGTGTTGCGCGTGCTGCCGCAAATGCTCGTGTGATCGGCGCGGCCGCGAGCCTCGAGCCTCGAGCGCTTGCTTGCTTGCCTCGTGCGCGCTCAGTCGTTTGCTTCGCTCTCTGCCTCTTTTCCGAAAACAAGTCTGCCAACCCCCTTCAAAACAATTACGAAAATGCACCTCTTGGAGCCATAAATTCGAAATTCGAACGCGAACTGGATGTTCAGTGCTTGCTCGAGTGTGCTTCGACAGCACGGATCGATCGATCTCGAGTGCGTCGTGGCGACTTCGTTCGCGCAACAGCTGCCCCAGACACACCACTGCGGCAAACTGACTCCAACCTGTCGCTTTCGTTTGTCGCTTTCGTTTGCGTCTGGTGCTGCTGGTGACGCAATGGCAGTCAGTCAGCGTGAACCGGCAGCTCGCTGCGTGTTTGCTAGTGCCAGGCCGATGTGCATCTTGTTTCTGATGTGGCGCATGACGACGACGCCCTCTGGGCTCTCGCTCGCACATTCTGCTCTCGCTCTCCTGTGCTCGTTTGTCTCGCTGGGCGATCGATTGCACCTGCAAAGTCCACATGCTTCCTTGGTAGCAAGCACTAGCAAGCACTAGCAAGCACTAGCAAGCACTAGCAAGCACGGATCGCAACGCATACATGCAAGCGAGATCGAGCGCGCAGGAAGCGTCCGTCACGCAGTCGATCCGTGCATGCATTCGTCAGTCGAGTAAGAGCACCACCGTGCGGCCGTTCGTCCACAGACGCGCATCCCACTTTTGCAGGAAACAGGCGGCAACTCGTGTGCAAACGCGCTCAACTGCTCACTTGCTCGCACCGACAGCGCTCGCAAGCAGCCACTCCAACAACAACGCCATCATCATGTACAGACAGATACGCTCGCCTTATAATGCCTCCACAAACGTCATCAGGTCAGCGTTGTCGCCGCTGTCGTCGCCGTTGCCGTCGCCGCTGCCGCCACTCGCGCCTCCGCCGTGGCGATTCCCGCCGTTCCCACCGCTCGGCGCGTCCTGTCCGTCGTACGACATGAGCCCCGAGCCGTCCATGTCGAGCATGCCCAGGTCTCCAAAGCCCGTGGGCGACAAGTCGTTCGGAAAGCCCATCGCGTAGCTCGACGCCGAGCTGGCGCCGCCGAGGTTCGACGGCATCTGCAGTAGCGAGCCCTCCATGTACAGGTTGTCGTCGAGACTCAAGCCGAGACCAGACGACATCGACGGACTCTCTTGCGACGCTTGCTGCTGCTGCTGCTGCTGACGTGCAGCCGCTGCCTGTTGCTGTTGCTGTTGCAACTGCGCTTGTTGTTGCGACTGGTTCTTCTGCTGCAATGCCTGCTGCGCTTGCTGCTGCGCTTGCTTCTGCGCTTGCTGCTGCGCTTGCTTCTGCGCTTGCTGCTGCGCTTGCTTCTGCGCTTGCTGCTGCGCTTGCTGCTGACGCATTTGCTGTTGCTGCTGCGGCGTCGGCTGAGCACCAGACTGTTGCTGCTGCTGCTGTTGTCCTCCAGGCTGGTTCGGTCCTTGTCCTTGCTGCGCGCGCTGCTGTTGTTGCTGCTGCGCTTGGGCAGCGTTCGAGTTCTGCGCTGGACTCGGCCCTTGGTTCACTTGCGGCGGCTGCTGCTTCATTTGATTTGCCTGCTGCCCGCCTTGTTGTTGCTGCTGTTGCTGGGGGGTAGGTTGCTGTTGCTGTTGCCCTTGCGCTTTTTGCTGGTTCTGCAGCTGCTGTTGTTGCTGGGCAATTTGTTGTTGCTGACGCTGCAACTGGAGCTGCTGCTGGCGCTGGAGCTGCATGCGCTGCTGTTGCTGCTGCATCTGGTGCTGCCGCTGCAAGTGTTGCTGGTACTGCTGCTGCTTTTGCTGCGCGGTTTGCTGCGCATTGCCAGCGCCTTGTTGCGGCTGATGCTGTTGCTGCTGCGGATTGGCTTGGCTCGCAGCATTCTGCTGAGCGTTTTGCTGCTGTTGATGTTGCTGCTGTTGGGCTTGTTGCTGCTGAAGCTGCTGCTGTCGCATCGCCATGTTCGGGTCCATCATGTTCATCGGCAGACCTGCAGCATTGCCAGGTTTGCCAGCAGGACCGTTTGGCGGTGACCCAGTCGGTGCAGCACCAGGAGCAGCACCACTCGACCCAGTGCTTGTACTACTTCCAGCCGCGCCAGCACCAGGACCGCCAGCAGCGCCAGCGCCGGCGCTCCCAGGCGTAAAACTTCGCTTGTCGGTCTCCGTCCGCAGCTTCTTCAAATACGGGTTCACGATCTTCACGATGTACTTGTAGACCTTGTCGAGCTCCTCAAGCTTCCGCGGCGGGTGCGTCGCCGAGTCTTCGCTCAAGACACTGGCGCAGAGCTGGACGTAGCTGAGCAAGTACCGCAGCTTCTTCTTCTGGTCCGTCTCGTTGTGGTCTTTCATATGGTCCACGTACTTCTTGAACGCACTGTGCACCTTCTCGACGTCGTCGTGGTACTTGGCTTTGAGCGCCACGTGCTGGCGCCAGTACTCTGCTGCACTGTCGTTCACGTTCCCAAGCGCCGCGGTCTCGGGCTTCACTACAGCGTTCGGCATGCCCGCGCGCGCGGCAGCACCCGCGTCTGCGACCGGAGCGCCAGGGTTCCCAGCCGCTCCAGTCGCCATTGCGCCACTGGTGTTCGGCGCGCCAGCAGGCATTGCCTGCTGTTTGATCTGCGGCTGCACGGCGCCCGGAGCGCCAGGGTGGCCGCCTGCACCGGCAAACTGCGGGTGGCCAGGGTACCCGCCGGGCTGCGCAGGGACGCCACCAGGCATGCCCTGTGGCGGCACAGCACGCGCGGCCATCGCCGGGTTGCTGTAGTACGAAAAGTCGAGACGCGAGAGCATGCCGTTGTTCGGCAGCACTTGCGCCGACATCGCTGCGTTGCCGTCCGTCGGCTGCGCGCGGAGCGACTTGAGGCGGTTGAAGATCTTCGTGATGTAGTCCTCCTGCGTGCGCGACTCCTTGTACAGCGTCAGCTCGTACCACGACACGTTCATCCAGAGCTTGATGCCCGGCGGCGGGTCGCTCGCGACGCGCACCATCTCATTGTAGCTGTGGCGACAGAAGCACAAGCAGGCAGGTGAGACGAGCTGCCGTCGCTACGCCGGACGTACGGTCGACACACAGCGTCACGGGGACAGAGCGACGTACATCTTTGCAATGAGGTTCGCGCGGTGCTCGCGCGTGAGCTGGATGCGCCAGTCCGCGCCCATGACCTGCCCGCCGACCATCTGCACGCCGCCGGCGCCAGGCATGTTTGGGTTCATGCCGACGTTTGGGTTCATCGGGTTCATCTTCATGGCCATGTGCTGGTTCGGGTCCATGCCCATGCCGCGCTGCTGCTGCGGGTTCATGCCACCCATGGCGCCCATGCTCATCATCATCTGCTGCTGCTGCGGAGGCACGCCGTATTGGTTCACGCCGCTGCCCATGGGGTTCATGCCCATGCCCATTTGCACGCCGCCGGGGTTCCCAGCGCCAGGGTTCCCGCCCGCGCCGCCGGCTGCTGTCGCCATCGGCATCGACATGGCCTGCGTCATGCCCATGGGCATCGACAGCGGCTGCTGCGGCGCCATCGCCATCGGGTTCACTGCGTGCGGGTCCATCGATCCGTCGCGCGCAGTCGCTCGCTCGCTCGCTCGCTTGCTCCTCCCTCGCGAATTTTCAAACTGGAACTGAGCGCTGGGAATAGGCAACGGCTCGCTCGCTTTCGTCACTATCGCATTTGCAAACCCGAGACTCGCTGGTTGTAAGCGCTCGAGACAACCAAAATCGAATCCTGTTCGCTCGAGAGTGTTTAGTTGAGAATCTGGACTGCTGTTTCTGCACAATCGGGCTCGAGCCAGTGTGTGTGAACAACGTCAAGTCTCCATGAAGTGTGTGGTGTGTGTGTGCTTGTGCTTGTGCTGTCCTGGTTGTCGTATGTGGTTCTTGTGTATGTATCTCTCTCTACGATGCGTGCTCATTGGGCATTGTCGCTCGCTCGCTGGCGCTTACAACGCGCGCTTGACGACCTTGACGACGTAGGCTTGGAGCACGTCGCCAGGCTGGAAGTCGTCGAGGCCGTCGAGCTGGAGACCGCACTCCTGGCCCTTCGTCACTTCGCCCACCTTCTCCTGGAAGTGGCGCATCGACTCCATCGAAATGCCTTCGACGATCGTCTCGCCGTCGCGAAGGAGACGGTACTTTGCCTGCATGGTCATCGCACCCATCGTGATCTTGCAACCGGCGATGTTCGTCGTGCGCCGTCCAGACGTCGTGATCGGGATCGACTGGATCACTTCCGCGCTGCCAATCACTTCCGACTCCTCGACGCCGCTCAGGTTCTCACGCAAGAGCTCCTTGATGTCGTCGAGCATCGTGTACACGACGCGGTGCTGCCGAATCGCCACGTTCTTCTCGAGCGCCTCACGGTCGATCGTGCTCGGGTGCTTGATGTTGAACGCGTAGATCGTCGCGCCAGTGGCTTCTGCCATCGCAATGTCCGACGACGACACTGGACCGACGGACGCCATGATGCGCTTGATCACGGCTTCGTCCGACGGCAGCGACGCAATGAGCTCGTCGATCGCTGAGATCACGCCGACCGAGTCGGTCTTGACAATGATCGGCACGACGTTCGCGACGTATCCGTCGTCGCCGGCCTTGAGCGACGCTACGCGCTTCGCTTCGTCCGCTTCTTCGCGACGGCGCAGCTCGATCTGCTCCCATTTGCGTCGCGCACCCATGTACTTTCGTCGCCGGTGCGGACGTCCAGACGCGTCATCGCCGCCCTCCTCTTCCTCGGCAGTCGCCATGAGGTCCCACTCGAGCAGCTCTTGGCGCTGCGCGATCACCTCCTTCGCGCGCTCCTCGCTCTCCACGACGAACAGCGCGTCGCCAGCGTTCGGAAGTCCCTTGAGACCGACGACACGCGCCGGGTTCCCAGGACTGATCTCCTTTGCGCGCTTCCCGTTCTGGTCCACGAGCGCGCGGACCTTGCCGTACTCCAAGCCGCACACGACTATCGCACCAGTCTTGAGCGTGCCCCACTTGACAATCGCGTCCACTTGCGTCCCGACGCCGCGCGCAATGTTCGCTTCGAGTACAATCGCTTCGCCCTTCGCTTTGCTGTCGGCGCGCAAGTCGAGGATCTCGGCGTGCAGTGCGATCGTCTCTTTGAGTGCGTCGAGACCGTCGCCAGTCTTGCCCGAGACGCACACAAGTGGCGTGTCACCGCCCATCTGCTCAACGACCACGCCCTTGTTCAGGAGCTGGTCTGCGATGCGATTCCGCACCTCCTGCTCGTCGTGCGCGTGCATGTCGCACTTCGTCACGGCCACGACCATCGGTACGTTGTTCTTCTGCGCGAGCTGGATCACCTCGGTCGTCTGCGGCCGCACGCCGTCGTCGGCCGCGACGACGAGCACAATGATGTCGGTCACTTCCGAGCCGCGCGAGCGCATGCCGCTGAACGCAGCGTGCCCAGGCGTGTCGATGAACGTGATCTTGCTCTGACTCCCAAATTTCTTGCCCAGGTCGACTGTGAACGCACCGATGCTCTGCGTGATGCCGCCGGCTTCGGCTGCGGCGACCTTGGACTTGCGCAGCGCGTCGAGGAGCGTCGTCTTGCCGTGATCGACGTGGCCCATGACGGAGATGATCGGCGACCGCGATGGGTACATGGAGCAGTCGGCAGGTGGGACCGTCAGCTCGAGGTCGACAAAATCCGGCGGCAAGAGCACTGGGATCATGTTGAGCGACTCGACGGCGAGCTCCGCGACGTCGTTCGTGAGCACGGACTCGTCCTTCATGCCGCGCTCGCCCAGGTCCCGCAGCGCCTTGATGAGCACGCGCGACTTGACGCACATGCGCTCCGCGAGGTCTTTCACCGAGATCGCCGTTGGGATCTCGACCTCCTGCGGCGCGAGCACAACCTTTGGCGCTTGCTTCGTCTGCTTGCGCATCGTGCGCTGGAAGCGCCGCTGCTCGCGGTGCTCACTGTCACCGCCGCCGCCGCTGCGCTTCTCGGACCAGTCCACGTGCCCAAAGAGGTCGTCGTCCGAGTCAAAGAGACTGTTCTCGAACTGGAAGTTCTTCAGCAGGCTCCGCCCGTCCTTCTTCTTCTTGTTCTTGAGCTGCTTGCGCTTGTCTGGCGACGCGCTTGGCGTTGCCGAGGCTGCGGAGAGCAGCGAGCCCGCGCTCCCACCTGCGGCGGCTGGCGCCTTCTTGCTCTTGTGCGCCTTGCGCGCGTGCGAGTCAACCGACGCATCGTACTCGCTGTCGTCGTCCACTCCGTCATCATCGTCTTCGATCAGTCCGAGCGCAGACAGCGCTGGGTCCCGCGCGCCTCGTGCTGCTCCGCCGCTCATCTGCGTCGCAGCACCAAAGTCAAACTTCTTCTTGCTCGCGCCGCGGTGCGACGATGGCGACGACGCAGCTCCAGCGTCTGCGCCGTCGTTCGAGTCGAGCGCAAATGAGAGCAGGTTCTGGAACTTGTTCGTGAACACTGGGGTCTGCGCACCACCGCTCGCGTTGCCGCCGCCCTGGCGCTTGCCAAACGCGCCAGCGCGATGGCTCTTGGCGTTGCGGAACGCGTGCTTGCCACTCGCGTGCGCTTTTGCGCCAGCGCTGCTGCTGCCATTGTCTGCTGCAGCACTTGCGTCTGTGCTACCAAGCGCTCTCGCTGCGTTGCTGTTGTTACCAGCAGCCGTGCTGCTGCGGTTCGCGCTACTGAAGAGGTCCCAATTGCCCTTGGCTTTCGTCGTGCTTGCGCCAAAGCGACCAGCTGCCGGCTGCTCGCCATCAGCAGCGTTCTTCTTCTTTGGGTCCTTGCGGTTGCTCGGCAAGTGGTTGCGCTTGCGGCGGTCCGGCACTGACGACACGCTGTATCTTCGCGCTGCGATCCACTGCAGCTTGGACTGCGCCGACGCAGCAAGGCAGCTGCTTGTGCTCGAGATCACCGCACTGCTGCTACTCGCGACGGAGCTGCTGGCGCTGGTCGTGCCGGCGCTCACGAGCGCTTTCTGCAGCGCGCTGCGGAGCATCCACTGACTCATCGTCGTCCGCGCCGCACACTCGCTTGGCTGTCGTCGTCGTTGTCGTCGTCGTCGGTGCTCGGCTGTCAGCGAGTGAGCCTGTAGGTGTTGCGTTTTGTATCGGTTGGCAGTGTGGCGACCAACAGCGACTGGGCTCCAGTATGCTCCAGCGACCAGGCGCGTGACAAAACCAAGGGATACAAGCGTGTTTCGTCCCGAAACAAAAGAGAACACGGGACATTACCCACCATTTGGAATCCTCTCCGTTTTGTCACTATCATTAATTACAACAGCGCATGACCTCCCGAGTCCGCCAAAAACGAGAAGCATGGCACCACCGATGCAGCTCGCGGAAGGGGTGGCAGCGGCCGCCGCGACGACCGCACTGCCTCACCGCGAGTACGCGACCGATGCAACGAGCGGCGACGACGACGACGCAGATCCCGACAACTTCCTCCTTGATGACGTGAACGAGCGGCTGCGCGCACCGCAGCGCAAAGCGTTTCAGCCCGAGACAGCAACGGACTGGCGCTCGCGCATGCAGTCGCGGCTGCAGCAGCTCCAGAACAGCGCGAAGAGCGCCGTGTATGCTGTTCCGGATGGACACGTCATCAGCGCTGCATACGTACGTTGCTTGTGCTTGCTAGTGTATTCAACGTGCGAGCGAGAGTGCGAGTGTGTCGTGCCTTCACTCCCAAGTGTACCATGAGTAGCTGACCCTGGATGCTTCGATGCGCGCTGGTGCTGCGAATGCCATGTGCAGTTTGCACAGCACGGCTTTGACAGACCCATTGTCGCAGCGTCGCCTCGTCAAGTGGGCTTGCAAGGTACGCATTCGTTCATCACAGACGATGGGTTGCTCCTGTCACTGACTCAGATCGACGGACGCACGCCATCGCGATGTCTCTGTCACTGCACCCCGCAGTCCCCGACACTGGCGTACTGAGTCTCGACGAACTTGAGAAGCTCATCGGCAGTGAGCGTGCGATCCGCGCCATTGATGTACGTCAGTGTGCCTATCGCTGGCGCTCTCGCTCTGGTCTTGCGGCCCACACTGACACTTGAACGTCGGTGCGGATGAGCAGGTGGCGTCGCAGCTCGAGCTTGCGGAGGACTGGAAGCTGAAAGAGTGGGTGGCGTTCTTCAAGAACCCACCAGCTGAGCGGTCGCGCATTCTGAACCTCTTGAGTCTCGAGTGCGGCTCGAGCAAGCTCGCGCGCGTCGTGCGGCCACCGACAATCGTGAAAGACATCGGCTGGGTCGAAGCGCTCTGGCCAAAAGCGAACAAAGCCGACCGTGCGCGCATGCCGCGCGTGCAGCTCTACACGCTCATGAGTTGTGCTGAGAGCTACACGGACTTTCACGTCGACTTTTGCGGCTCGTCGGTCTGGTACCATCTCTACCAAGGCCGCAAGGTGCGCGTGCTCGTGCTCAGATCTCTGTCCTTGGCGCTGTCGAGCAGTGCGTCTGACTGCCGTCTCTCTCTCTCTCCTGCTGCTGCAATGAATCACGCAGATCTTCTTGCTCATTCCGCCGACCGACGCGAACCTGCGCGCGTACTACCGCTTCCAGGCGCAGTACCAGTTCGGCGTCTCGGACTTCTTGGTCGACCACATGGACGACGTGTCGTACGTCGAAGTGAAAGCAGGCGAGACGTTCTTGCTCCCGTCGGGGTGGATCCACGCCGTGTACACACCGGAGGACTCGATCGCATTTGGCGGCAACTTCCTCACGGGCTACCACATGCAGAAGCAGCTCCAGTGCCACGCGATCGAAGACGCACTCGGAGTCGCCAAGCAGTTTCGCTTCCCACAGTTCGAAGCCGTACACTGGTACGCCGCTGCGCACTATGCGCGCGCGCTGAACCACGCTGCGAAGCTCGGAAACAAAGCAACTGGCGCCTCGAATGCGCGCTCGCTCGCTGTGATCTCTGCGTACGAGCGCAAGCAGCTCAAGACACTGGTCGCAAAGCTCGAGAAGTGGCTCGAGAGCGACCAGGACAGCAAGAGCGACAGCAGTAGCAGCGCACCTGCTGACGCGAGTGGAGCGCTCAAGGACGTGAGCATCCAGACGATCTGCAAGACAAGCGGGAAGTTTACGTCGCCCCAGGCGATGCTCGCGAGCATTCGGAGCAACCTCGCAGCGGCTCCGGCGACTGTCGACGTCCCCCAGGTGCTGTCTGGAGTCGCCTCCCGCTGTCCACCGAGACATGCACCAGTGGCCGCGAACTCGAGCAGTCCGTGTCCGTCAACAACGAGCAGCACGAGCAGCAGCGACAGCAGCAGCTCCGAGTCGAGCTCGAGTGTCAGCGACAGCTCGAGTGTCAGTAGCGACTCGGACTCGAGCGACGACAAAGACGACGACGATGAGAAGAAGAAGGAGAAGAACGAGGAGGATGACGACAACGACGACGACGATGAGAAGAAGAAGAAGGAGAAAGAGAACGGCGACGACGACAGTAGCGACAGCGACTCGAGCAGCAGCAGCAGCAGCAGTAGCAGCAGCAGTGCGAGCAGCCACCATGACCCAGTCGCAGCGCCAGCTGTTGTCGTCGCGGAAGCAATGGATCGCGACGACGGTCCGAGCAGCACGAGCGAGAGCGACGGATCGGACCTTGAGCACGCGTACCCGCGCTTGCCGTCTGCGCCAGTGGACGCGCTTCTCGAGGTCCGAAAGCGCACAAAGCTCGACGAGCTCAAGCTCTCGCAAGCGGCACGGGACGACGTGATCCAGCGCGCGCGGCAGCACCAGCGCGAGCGCTTTGAGCAGCTCAAGCGCGGGAAGAAGAAGACGAGCGGTATGGGTGTGGGAGGTTCGACGACGGCGCTGTCAAAGACTACCGGAAGCAGCGGCAAGAAGACAAAGAAGAAGTCAGCGTCAGTGATGGACCACGAAAATACGTCGCTGAACCGGCAAGTGTCTGCGAGTGCCGTCAGTGGCGAGCAGGAAGACTGGATCTTTGACTGCTCGTGCGGCGTGAAGGGCAAGAACATTGACGACGGCACAAGCATGGTGCTCTGCGACAAGTGCGGGCACTGGGTCCACACTGCCTGCGCGCTCAAGCCCGGCCGCACGGAGCTCGACAAGGCGTTCATGTGCTACAAGTGCGAGGAGTGGTACTTTGCGTGCAAGTGCGGCACGCGCGGTCCCAACATTGACGACGGGCAGCTCATGATCGAGTGCGAGCGCTGCAAAGTGTGGCAGCACACGGTCTGCATTGGCATTGCGGAAGGCGTTGCGCTGCCAGAGAACTACGAGTGCAGCGCGTGCCGTCGCCAGAAGTCCAAGTCCAAGTCGTCCAAGCAGCGCTCGTCGCCGTCCAGTTCAAAGTCGCGAAGTCGCAAGCCGCAGTCGAGTTCGCAGCGCCGCCGGAGCAGCTCGGGATCTTCTTCGCATCCTGCTTCGTCCACTGCCGAGCCACCACTGCCGTCAGTCGGTATGAATGACGGCACACATCGGAGTGCGCCATTGCCGCCGCTGCCGCCGCCACCACAGGCGCCAGTGCCTGAGATGTCGCCACCACCACCGCCACCGATGCCTCCTGCGACGCCGCCACCACCAGCAGTTGCGCCGCCTGCGCTTCTGCGATCGAAGTCTTCAAGTGGAAAAGCTTCGAGGCTGGCAGTGTCATCGAGCGAGAGCCGCGAGCGGAAACACAGCAGCAGCAGTCGATCGAGCGGCAGCAAGAGCTCGTCGCGCAAGCGCTCTGCAGGCAGCAGCGATCGTCACAGCAGCAAGTCGCGCTCGCGTGTGATCGACGACGATGACGACGCAGCAGCGGACATTCTCTCGACGTTCGCTCGCCCTCCCATGCCGCTCACGCCGAAGCCACCTGCTGCAAATGGCGGCCACGGATGGAGCAGTGGCTCGAGCAGCAGCGGCAAGCGCAAGTCCGAGTCAGCGCGCGATCGGCTCGAAAAGAAGTTCAAGCGCACGAAGTCGCGCTGATGGACGTCTGAGGTCAGTCGGTAGGTGTGACGCTGCTGCTGGCGAGTATGTGAGAGAGACTGTCTTGAGTTGGAAACCTCAGTGTGCATAATCGACAACACACCACCTTAACGCAGCCGAGCAAGCTCGTACCAAGGATGTTGGACTTGCCTGCGCATGTGCACGACGCACACGCAGAGCACATGCAGCAAGCGCGAGGTCAGCAAGCAATCGAGCCGAACAGAGCCACCACTTTCGGCATTTGTCAGTCGCACCCGAGCCATTTGGTCCCGTGATGCAGTTGATCGTCGGGGCGAACGCGATCTCGTGGCGGCCGCGAAAGCACTTGAAGTTCTCGAGCACGACGCGCTCGAGCATCGTCAGACGTGCGATGCGCGCAGTTCTGCTTGACCACTCGACCGCGCGCTCTGCGTGCGTCCTGTGCGCGCGTCGAGCGAGCGAGCGAGTGCGGAATGGCACCGACAACTTCAACGCGCACATGTATGGGCTATTGCAGGAGATCTTGCCTGTGAAAATCAATAGGACAACGTTGCGTCGTCCAAGCAGGCACATGTCTACCACCGACCAAGTGCTCCGCAGGTGGTCGCCGTTTGGCTCAAACAGCCTGTATCGAGTGCCACTTCAAAGGGCAAACGTCCGCGACTCATGAGAGCAAAATCGCATCTGCAGCAGCACAAGCGGCGCTTCACAGCACACACACACAATCCAAGCGCGATCAGTCGCAGCAGAGCAGCAGAGCAGAGCAGCAGAGCAGAGCAGCAGAGCAGAGCAGC
>JAASFT010000487.1:0-18861 GCA_023333885.1 Globisporangium parvum
GCGTGAGCGACGCGAGGAAGTCCCAGTTCGCAGCCAGCGCTGCGTGCGCGCGCGCGACCTGCGTGTTCACTTCGTCGACCATGACTCGGATCGCTGGTGTCGTGATGCTCGACGTCTCGATTGGCAGCTGCGACGCTTGTAACGCGCGCACACGCGCGGCCTCGGCGACGTACAGTGCATGATGCTTGTCTGCGACTGTGGTTGGGAGCGTCATCGCGCGCTTCGTGAGCACGGGCTCGAGCAAGAGGAACTCGTCGTAGCACGACAGTCGCTCCGGGAGCGATAGCGCCGAGCGGCGCGAGCGCCGTCGCGACCCGCGTCGTCGCCGCGGCTTCACGAGCACAGTGTCCTGTGGCTGCTCTTCGTCTTCCTTCGCTTCATCAACTGGTGCTGGTGCTGGTGCAACTGTTGCTGCTGCTGTCTCGTCGACAACAGTGAGTGGTCCTGTGACGTGCGGCGCCTCGCGGTGCATTCTCTTGGCAGATGCACTAGCTGAGACTGGCTCCTCAACCACCTCAGTGACTGTAGCTGCTGCTGGTGTCGTCTCGGTCGGAGCTGCGGCAGTGGCTTCGAGCGAGTCCATGCGCACAGACTTGCTTCGTCGCCGCGTGCGCGACTTCTTTGGTGTTGGTGCGTTCGTCTGCGGCAGTGGCGCAGGCTCGGCCTCTGCAATTGGAGCTGCTGGCTCCGTCACGAGCTCCTGCTCGACCACTGGCTCGACTGGTTTTGCTGGCGTCGTGATTGCGTTCGGTCGTCGCGCAGGCAAGACCGTGTACTCCTCGATCGTGACGAAGCTGTGGTGGCGCTCGGGCACGTCCATGTACTCGTCAAAGCTCGCGATGCTCGAGCGCCGCGCGCGCGCTGGCAAGACCGTGAACTCTTCGATCGTCACGGTGCTCGTGTACATCGACTCGGCGCGTCCTCGAGTCTTCTTCTTCTTGAGCTTGGGCTTTTCCAGTGGCGGGAGCTGCACTGGCGGCGGTGGCTCGTGCTGCGGCTGCGCTTGATCCTGCTGCTTTGTATCGTCGTCGTTCAGAGTGGCGTCCTGGTGACTATCGTTGTGCTGGACAACGACGAGGTCCTGTGGCTGGAACGCCTGCGCGATGACGATCGGACTGCTCTTACTGCTGCTGCTGCTGCTACTCGCGTGCTGCTGCTCTTTGAGGCGCTCGACGGTGGCGCTATCGTCGTCTGCGAGCAAGAGCGCGGCGTGGTCGCTCGCGGCGTACGAGTAGTCGAGCACGCTGCGGCGCACGGTCTGAATGGCTTCGACGAGGCGCGAGATCTGGAACATCATCGTGCTGGCCGTGGTGAGGATCGCAGAGTGGCTCGTGTGTCTGCTGTGTCTGCTGTCGTCCTGTTTGGTTGTGAGCAGCGACGCGAAAGTGGTGGCAGCTGCAGCGGCGAGCGATGACGCAGCAGCAGCAGCAGCCATGAGGGCAACACTCGTGCGAGAGAGAAGCGCGCCGCTCGCATAGAACGCGCCGGTCACGGCAGCAATAACAGCAATAACAGCGAGGAGGAGGAACCAGCGGAGTCGATCTTCGGCTTCCTTCTTCTGGGCAGCGGCAGCCCACTCGTGCCACCCATCGTCGTCGCGAGCCGCTCGCTTCCGGCGCTGCTGCTGCGCGGCGCCGCTTCGGATCTTCTTCCGCCCTTGCTTGTTCATGGCAGGACTCACACGCACGCACGGCAACACACACACACACACGCTCCGACGATCGATCGATCGGAAAGAAGGAACGTGCGGCGCAGTTGCGGCAATATTTGCGTACGGCGGAACGGCCGATCGACGCAAGCTCCTGGCGCTGCCTGTTCGCGCTGCTGCTGCTGCTCCTGCACGACGGCGAGAGGCGAGGCAGAGAGAGCGCGCGCGATGCTGTCGCACCGGACAACTTGCGCGTCGGGACGCTTCAGGATCGAGGACAAGAGAGGAGCGCCGCTTGGCGGCGACGACGACGTCCCGGCGTGATCCAGCGCGCGTGGACACTCGACTCGCGCGAGCGCTGCTGCTTGTGCTGCTTGTACTGAAGGGCAACTTGCTTTTTGACGCTTTCGTGGGACCCGGTTGCTGAATGCGAGGAGGATCCCGCACATTACAACAGCGCGTTGCTCAAAGAGAGCCAGTCCGCAAATCGTCTAAACGTGAAATTTCACAAAAGCCAGTTCTTCTTCCTTCTCTCTTTTCGGTATGTTGTCAAGTTGTTTCCTAATATTTAGGATTCAATCTCACGGGATTCTACCTCACGAAATAGACTTGGCGCTTGTATGTAGGCAATTTGACGACGACAGATCTTCAAAAGTCTGCGAGCGAGCAGTTCTCTCTCGCTCTTTGCTCCTGTAGCGAGTGAGTCTGAGCAATAGCGATCGCGGGCGAACTGCAAAGGTGACGCCGAGCCATTTTGCACCTTGATCTGATGATGATGAACAGCACAGCTCACACATCTCACATCACAGCACAACACACACTATCAAAACGCAGCCGCGCTCTTTGGCTCGTCTTTTCACGAGAATCTCGCCTTTTTGTCACTCACAGGATTCCCAAGCGCATCAGCACCGTCGCGTACACTCTGCATCATTACCGTGCACGACGCAACAAAATGACGCATCTGCGGTCCACAGCAGCAGCAGCATGAGCAGCTCACTTGATGGCGACGTCGAGCTTGTGCGCGTGCACGCTGCAGCTGGGCTCGCGCTCGTGCGCTCTCGCAATGGCGCGACCAAGTGGATCGTATGGCCGCCAGCGTCGTCGTGGCATCCGCGCCAGCCGTCGATCGCGCTCGATCCAGCGCACTTTGCGCACAACGCGCACTTCCAGGTGACGCCGAGCGCAGATGGCCATGCGCCGCAGAACCTCCTGTTGCTCCTGCACGGCCGCGGTGACAGCGAGGTGCCATTTTCTCGACTGGCGGCGCAGATGGCGCTCCCGCAGACCGGTACGTCGTCGTCGTGTATGAATCCATCCAGCAATAGCAGCGCTTGGTGCGGCGCAGGCGTCCAGCTGGTCAGGCGACAAGAGACCACCGCATGGATGACGCCGCGCCATGTGCGCATCTCTTCATCTCACTCTTTCGCTCTCGCTGTGTGCGGGGACCCGCAGCTGCAGTCTCGCTACGCGCGCCGCTCGAGCTGCCGCTCGATCTCGGACACACGTGGTGCGACGACCTCGACGCCGACTACGACGTGATTCCGCCAGACACTCCGCACGCCAAGCGCAGCGCAAGGTTAGAACGCCCGTCCGCCTGTGCAAGCTCTCGGCTGCATCGACGCGGTCGCGCTGACGCGCACGCTTGTGTATGTGTCTGTCGTTGTGCGTCTGTAGTTTACAAGCGGCAGCGCAGTACGTCTGGGCGTTCGTGCAGACGCTCCACACGACGTACGCGTGGCCGCTCGAGCGCGTGTTTGTGTTTGGGTTCTCGCAAGGCGCGTGCGTTGCGTTCGACGTGCTGATGGCGCTCGTGCCGCGACGCGTGCGGCTCGGCGGCGTCGTGCTCGTCGCCGGCGGACTCGTCGTCGGCCCCCACACTGCAGCGTACGACGAGCTCCCAGTCTCGGAAGCCGAGACGCCGGTGCTAGCGATCAGCGGCGCACTCGACGCGCTGTACCCTGCAGCGCTGTCGACGCAGACGCAGAAGCGCTTCAAGCGCACATACACGCGCGGCGCGTTCTCGGCCGTCGTGGTGCGCAACAAGCAGCACGCAATGGTCGCGTCCGCGGCCGAGATGCGGCACGTCATGGCGTTCTTCGCCGCGCATCTCTATCTCAAGGACATTGCGCTCGAGCAGCGGAGCGACATTGTCGAGATCCTTCCGTAGTGGACAAGTTGTAGCTATACATACCGCAGCCTGTCCAATGCCATGCTTGCTTGCTTGTCAAGCAGCGAGGCGTAGGCTGGAGCCATTGGCCATGCATGCGCCTCATGCACATGAACGGGCGTGAGCCGCATGCCTTTGCTCGAGAAGCTTCCGCGCGATCAGAGCTAGTCAGAGCGAGGGATCCATGTCCATGTCGGCTTTTTGTCGCGACGATGATGATGCGATCGACGAGGCAAAGCGATTCGAGTCAAGCGCGAGCCAGCTGCTCTGTGTGTCTGTGTCTCTGCGTGTATGTTCCGCGTTCTCACTTCCCAATCCGCGGGCGACCGCACAAGCCCAGCACAAGAGCTCCATTCGACACCGCAGCAGCCAGTCCAGCGCCATGGCCACTTGACCGCCGTCACAGCCGCTACGCACCACGGGAAGTCGCTCGCGCGATCTATCACACAGCATGGATTGTGCGAGCGGGCGTGCGACTGCATGGCCAGCGCGACACAAAGACAGCAATGCGATCGAACCAACGGAGCAACGAACCGAGCACGCAGCAGCTGCGCCGCGCCGACGAGTGAGTGCACGCGCTCATCGACGCTACGTGCTGCTGCGCCGCTCGCGCTCGCGCGTTCTTTGCTGAGGAGCGCGTCGGAAACACACAGCGCTCGACGTTGTGTGCGACGCGCGCCTCGACCTCCTGCGCCACCCGAGAGCAGGGCGTGGCGCCTCGCCGCTGCGATTCGGCGTTTGTCGAGTCGCTGCGGCTCGCAGTCGTGGGGTTCACGCAGACGCGCTTGCGGTAGATCATGCTTTGCAACAGTTAGTCGACGCCGACACTTCGCGTGTTGCTGCGTCCTAATCGAACAAGCATCCTACTGTTTGCTATCTATCCACCCGCTCGTCTATCGTGTCCTCTAGCTGCACATGCTGGCACATCGTTCGCTCCTTGATCGCACTGCAGCACACCAACGCTCACCTAGCGACGAGCTCCTCACACAGCAGCAGCAGCACACGCCGACCATTTCTGTATTGTATTGGTATTGCGACCTGCATGCATTGCAGCGTCGGGCTGCTGCTGGGCTGGCGATAGCCCCAGCACTTGCAGTGCCGATCACTCGATCTAGTCGCGAGCTGCGCACCGCCGCGTGATGTGCTGGCGCAGTGCACTGGAGAAGTCGTCGAGCTCCTTGTAGGACGGAAAGTAGTTGACGTCAATGACGTAGAGCTCCTGCGTCGCGTCCGAGACGATCACGTCAAAGCCAAAGAGCGAGAGCCCAAGGGCTTCGCGAATACGCTCGCCAATCGCGCGCACTGCAGCAAAGATCTCGCTCTGCGTGCGTGCTGGAGCAGTAGTAGCAGCACTCACGTGCGCTGGCGCTGCAGTCTCATCGCTGTCGTCGTGGCTCGGGTGAAAGTCCGCAGCGGTCGGGTACTGCTTCTGCGTGTTAAAGTGCACTTGCGTAGCGCCTGCGCGGAGGTTCGGGAGCGACCGGCGCTCTGCGACGTTCACGAGGTCGCCGAGCACGTAGCCTTTGAAGAGCCGGCCCGAGTGGTTGATGAACTCCTGTCGTTGGTACAATACAATACAATACGATGGGCTGTCAGGTCATTGGTCATGGCAATAGCAATAGCAATACAATGATGGGTGGGCAATGACAATGCACATCGGCGTACCTGGTACAGCGCTGGGTACTCGACGTATTGGAGGTCCTCACGCTGCGTGATGACGCTCATGAGGTGCGACCGGTCCGTGGCTGCAGCGACGCATTGGCAATGGACACACAGTCACACGAACGTTAGTGAACGACCAGCAGCCAGTGGACACCCCCGTCCACTCCGTTCCGTCGAGCACTAGCCAGCTACGCACCGCAGGCTTCGACGGACTTGCAGATGAGCGGGAGTGCGATCGTCCCAGCGTCCACGGCGCCGCAGAGTGCGTCAAAGTGCTCGCGCGAGCGGATGACGTGGAACTTGGGGACGCTGAACGCCACACTCCGTGCCGCGCTCGTCTCGGTCTTTCCTGACGCGTGCGGCTGCTCATGCTGGAGACGTACGAGCATCTCGCACGCTGCGTAGCGGTCCGTGAGCAGCTGGACGCTCGCGATCGGGTCAATGACCTTCACGCGCGGGTTCTGCTGCACGTAGTCGTGCATGAGCGCAAGACGCTGCGCTGCTTGCGGGTCGCCGAGGCGCGCAAACACCATTTCGTGCGCGAGCTTGTGCAGCACGGCGTCGAGCTTGCCGTACTTGTGCGCGATGCTCTGCGCGCTCGTGACGCTCGCGTCGTAGAGGTCGATGAGCACAAAGCGCACGCCATCGCGCGTCCCATGGAGCACGTCGCGCAAGTGCTCGATCTTCTTGGCCGGGAAGATCACGCCGACAACAATGTCGCCAGTTGCCATCGTGTATGTGTGTGTATGTCGTAGCAGGAGGAGGAAGCGTGGCGGTGGCGTCGCTGCGAGGAGCTGCGCGATGTCGAGAGTGCTTCGAGGATGACAACGAGCATTGTCCTGAGTTGCGACAGTATCGCTCTGAATAGAAGCGTCCTTATGCTGGTGTGGCGCACACACACCACACACGTCGCATGCCAATCAACAACGATCATCGCATCGGCAATGCTATCGACATGCAAGCAAGCAAGCATGTGTGTGCATGTGTGTGTGTGTCGCTGTATGGAAGCGCTCATATCGTCGATCTCCTCCTGCTGCTTCTACTGCTGCCGCCCTGCGCTCCTATTGCCTCACTGACTATGACGCCAAGAACTTCTTCGTGTACTCGTCGGCGTCAGTGATCTCGAAGCGGTGCGAGTTGAGCGCGAGCTCGGCGCCAATGGCCAAGTGCGCGAGCGAGAAGTAGCTCCCGTCGACGCTCTTGTAGCGACCGCGCTCGAGGAACTTGCCGTTCACGACGCCCGAGTTGCGCTGCTCGGGCTCGTAGATCGACAGCGTGTCGTCCGTGAGGAAGAACGTGAGGATGAAGCGCCGCTGCTGCTGCTCCTTCCGGCTCGAGATCATCTTGACCGAGAAGCGCAGGAGCATGCGGTCGAACTCGGCCATCTTCTTGAAGTCCTTGCGCGGCGGTTTGGGGCAGAGCGAGTTGCACAACCCGAGCGAGTCCTCCTCGGTGCCGTACCCATTGTACGCAGGCGGCTCCGGCTTCGGGAACACTGGTCGCGCAAGCACAGTCACCGACGGCTCCGCGAGCTCGCGACCCCACGCCATCTTGTAGTAGTCGCGCGTGTACGGATCGGCGTCGACGATGCGCATGTCTTTGCCAAAGACCTGGAGCACGGCGCCGACGGTGAGGTCCTCTTCGTTGTAGTAACTCTCGCGACTCGTGGGCTCCTCCACGCCGCGGTCTTGCTCGTCCGCGAGGCTCTCGTGCCAGTTCTTGAGCACGCGGCAGCGGCGCAGGAGCTTCGGGAACGGGTCGCGACCCGAGTTGGCAGTGTGCACCTCTTTGAACTCGATCGTGTCGTCTTCGAGGAAGTAGTCGAGGACGTACGTCATGAGGTCGCCGTAGAGCTGTGCGCGCACGTCGTACTCGCAGTGGAACGACAGCACCTTGCGGTTGTTCGCGAGAAACTTGCGCTTCTTCTCGCTCTGGAGATTCGATCGGTTCGGGTTCCCGAGCGACGCCTCCATGTACGTCTTGAGCGGGTACCGCACCTTGCCGTAGAAGTGGTCGTGGTCGCCGCCGCACATGCGCGTGATCTGCTCGCGCGTGAGCGTGTACTCGTCCTTGGGCAGTGCGATCGTCCGACCGACGTCAACGCCGAGCGCTGTCGAGTACCACTCGCGCGTGAACGCGTCGCACTCGTAGAGCTTGAACGACCGACCGAAGATCGAGAGGTCCATGCCAATGCGCAGGTCCTTGGACGAATAGACCGAGCCGTCGGGCTTGGGGAGCCGACAGCGCTTGAGGAACGTGCCTTGCGGAATGCCGCTGTTCTGCACGCGCGGCTCGATGATCTCGAACGTCTCGTCGTGGAGGTAGAGCAAGAGCGTGTTCTTGCGCAGCCGCACGATCTCCAAGTTGCTCTCGTCCACGCTCTCGACGTAGAAGCTCTGGAACCGCAGCACCTGTGCGTACATGAGTCGGTCGTCAGTCACGAGCGCGCGCGCTCCCACTAACCATGTAGGCAGACAGCTCACTCACTGCCAGACACAGTACCTTGTTGACATTCTGCGGCGCGAACTTGCTCTCCTGGAGCGCGACACCGAGCTTGCCGCCAATGTCGCTCGCAGTCGTGTCAAAGCCCCGCGCGTCCGGGAGGTCGCTTCGCGTCGTGAGCTGATTCAGCTGACTGAGCGTACTGTCGATACGGAGGTGGCTCTCCACGAGCTTGAACCGCTGCGGCTTGAGGTGCGACTTGAGGCGCGGGTCGTAGTTCGTCGCGCCGAGCAGCGTGTTCTTTGGCGCAAACGACGACGCCATCGTGCAGCGCGTCGGTACGTGTATATGCGTGCTTCGTGCGCAGGAAGCGAGCGCGTACGGCACAGTCGCTGGCTGGCTGGCTGGCTGGCTGCTGCTTGTGCTCGACGCTTTCGTGTTCTGTGGCGGCGCAGCGCGAGGCGGCGCACGGCTTCCGGGCAGCACCAGAGAGAGAGAGCATCCTCTGTGCCATGGCCATGCGGGTCAAGCCCAAGATAGCGCCATGCGATCCATCAGATCGCTTTCCCAAAGCGGCTCCAAGGGATGCGCATCAGGATCACCAAGAGGCACTGCGCTGGGACTTTGCTGTCGCAGCAGCTCGCGTCGTCTGGTCCGAGGCACAAGCCAGGCAGGATGGCGATGGCAATGGCAATGGCAATGGCTAGCGAGCGAGCGGCAAGTCGAGAGGCGGGTGATGAACGAGCGAGTGGGTGGATTACGTGGTGCGTCCTACTCACACACGCACTCGCTACAAGTGCACTAGAGAGAGCGAACGAGCGCATTGGAGCGATGGCAGACCGCCAGAGCGCATCCGCTGCTGTTGCTGCTGTTGCTTGGGTCGTACGCGTCTCGACGACGACGACGACGACGACATGCAATGGAGAAGAGAGAGAGATGGCGAGACGCTTGATGCTTGAGGCGGACAACCGTCGACGACTGTCTCGACGCTTGAGACTTGGCAGATTGGCTTACGCCGCCTTTGCAAGCGCTTCGGCCTCCGAGAGGTGGCTCGGGCGAATCGAGTTCTTCACACCGAGGCACTCGAGCGCAATGTGCGCCGCCTTCTGGCCCGAGATCATCATGGCGCCAAACGTAGGGCCCTGTCGATCGCACACACGTACACACGCCAGACGATGTCAGTGCCAGCAAACAGCAGCACCAGCCGAGAGAGGCCGTCCGACTGACACCTAGACACAAGGCGTTGGGACGTACCATGCGAGGCGCACCCTCGAGCTCGGCCACTTCCATGCCGCAGACAATCATGCCCGGCACGATCTCCTTCGTGCCGTTCACGATCGCGTCTTCTGCAGCCGCCATGTCGAGGCAGCCCATGCCCGGGACGTGGTTCACCATGCCAATGTTCTGGAGACGCTTGACGCCCGAGGCGCCCATCGGTCCGTCGTGGCCGCACGCGCTGATCAAGACCTTGCCTTCCATCACGTTCGGGTCCATGCAGCTCTGCGTGCCGTGGTTCAGCGTCACGAGCGTCCAGTTCGTCACGACGCCGCCGACGCGGCCGTTCTTGATGATCAAGTCTTCGATCGCCGTCGCGTTGAAGAGCTTGACGTTCGGCGCGCGCAGGAGCTTCGACATGACCGTCGACGTGAACAGCGCCGCGTGCTTGATCACGACGTGGTTCTCCGTCGACTCGTACGGAATGTCGAGCTCGTCGAGGAACGCATCGGCCGGCTTGCGCACGATCATCGATGAAAAGAGCTGGCCGCCGAGCCACGCACCGCCGCCCGGGGCGACGCTCTGCTCAATCAGCGCGACGCGCACGTTCGGGTACTTGGACAGCTCGTACGCCGCGACGAGCCCGGCCGAGCCCGCGCCGGCGATGATCACGTCCGAGTCCGCAAAGTCGTACATGTCCTTGAAGTACCGCGTCGTCATCTCGCGCGACACCTCGGCCTCCTTCACGGGGCTGCTCCGCGAGCGCGCACCACAGCCACACAGTTGGACACATACACACACACTGACGTTACGTCGCTTGCCACGGTCTCCGATCGCTGCGCGAGCAGCTCACGACGACACATACGCGAACGTATAGTCGTCAAACGGCGTCTTGCGCGCCGCTGTGTCCTGGAGCCACTGCTCCGACGGCGCAGACGCACTGCCGGCGCGGTGGAGCACAGCGCCAGGGCCGACTGTGGCGAACGAGCGCGCGCTGACTGGCGCAACGCGCGTGGCAAGAGACTTGATGACAGCGTGCATGGTGGTGATGGTGGTGGGAGTTGGAGTGGGAGCTGATCGTCGAACGGTCGAGTGTCGGCCGTAGCAGCAGCAGTAGCAGCAGCAGGATGGAGGAGAGTCCACAGCGTCAACACAGCAGTCCCTACGCCGGTATGACCCGGATCAGGTTCTTAGGGTATGATCTCAGCCAGTCGACGAATGGAACTGGTCCATCGCCGTCATGGCACCCCTCGCTGGAAGTATGTTAGTGCTTGCCATTCCCCAGGCGCATGCACATACACACACGCACACATGCACACAGATACAGAGGCATGTCCATGTGGATCGAACGACTCGAGCACATGCAGCAGAGCCACGACTGTCTCTCTCACGTGAAAGCGAGAGCGCGACAGGATGGAGGGAGTACGGTACCAATTCGACGAGGAACTGCGGAGGAGGCGGGAGACGTGCGGCTGGCGAGGAGAAATCGCGAATGGCTCGAGAGGCTCATCGAGATTGGGCTCGTCGTGAAGCTGTGGTGCTCGTGCGTCTGCTGGATACTTGGTCAAGTCACTTGGCGTTTGTATCGAGACCAGAATGATGGGTGTGTGTTTAACGGGACGATCGATCGATTGATTGCTGGGAAAGCGTGTTTGGATGCGAGTGACGCGAGTGTACAGGACCTAAATGCTTGACACTTGCTCGGAGCATGAGCGCCTCGAGAGGCACGACACGACACGGCACAGTCTCGCGAGTGGCTGTGAGTGCGAGTTGCACACAGTGTCGTAATTACTGGGGTGACGGTACGTTGTCGAGTTCGCTCGCTCGCTCGCTTCACTCCACCACCACGGCTCCCGACTTGGTCTCCAAGCAGAACTGCTTGCTGCCTACCTCGCGATGTCAGCGCAAGAAGAGGCGGCAGAGGTCGCGAAAGTAGCACCGCAGGATGCGCTGCTCGACGCTCTTGAGCACCGGCGCAGGATTCGAGCTGTTGAGCTCCGGGGACTGGATCAAGTGCGTCAGGAGCGCCACGTGACTGCTGCTGTAGTGCTTCGGGCTCGAGTGCAAGTGCACGAGCAGCTCCAGGAACGGCATCTGATCGATCGATCATACAAGGCATCCGTCGCGGCATTAGCTCTCTCTGCACGGACGTTCTGACACGTCAGGAGCACGCGAGGACAGAGAGAGCGAGAGAGAGACGCACCTCCCAAAAGTACTGGAAGAACGCTTCGTCGTGCGACTCGGGCGCGAGCTGGAGGATGCGCAGTCCGTACTTGAACTCGTCTGGCGCAAAGCACTGGTAGAGCACCGCCGCAGCGACGTGCGCACCGACTTTGACGAGGCATTGGCTCTAGAGACATAGACACATTGGCAGAGGCAACGCTGTCAGGCGCACACACAGTCTGGCGGTAGGTCCAAAACTAGAACCTGGAGCTGCTGCCAAGAGAGCGAGCGAGCGAACGTACGAGGCGCACGAGCGAGCTCTGGTCAATGATGTCGACGACCGACGTCGCGTCTGCAAAGAAGTTGGTCGCGAGCGACGCTGCGACGAGGTATCCTGTCAGCGCTGCGTGCGGATCTGTGAGGCATGGCATGCGAGAGCGAGACACGCACAGAGGCGTGAGCGACTTCACCACGCAGAGCCATGGATGGAGCCTAAACGAACCAGACGACGACGAGAGCTTCTGCTTGACGATCGGGTTGAGCGCAATGTCGGCGCACGCGCAGTGCCACCGCGGCTCGCGCGCACAGCGCTTCGTGAGGCATGCGAGACCGCTGCGGTGGAGCGCGACGAGATCGGCTTGGAAGCTCTTGGTGAACGGTGCCGTGAGCGCGTTCGCACTCGCCAGTGTAGCCTCAGCCTCGTCAACGTCGTCCACACTGCTGCTGTCGCCAGCTGCGGACGAGCGCTTGCGCGATGACGATGACGATGACGGCAGCGACGCCTCAGGCGCAAACGCTTGGAGGAACGCGAGGTCGCCGTACGGCGTGAGCTCGAACGAGATGCGGTAGTCGCAGATGTTGCGCATCGACGCGCGGTGGAGCAGTCCCGCCGCGATGCACACGAGCGTCTCGAGGATCCAGAGCGGCAGGTCGAGCCAGAGCTGCGCGATCTCGCCTGTCGCGTCGTCGCGGACTGCGCTAGTAGCACTCTCACTACTGCTGCTCGTAGCTGTCTCCGAGGCAGCAGCAGCGACGCACTCGAGCACGAGGCGGCGCTTGAGCAGGACGTCTGCGACGAGCTTGTTGCTCGTGAGGATCGAGAACTCGGCCTTGCTGCTGCTACTGCTCTCGCTACTGCTGCTGCTATGCGCGCTCTCGAGCGAGCTCAAGTACTGCATGAGCGCGCCACAGGCGAGCGCAAAGTCGAGCTGCGCGGTCGCTGCTTGCGTCGCAGTCGTCGTCGTCGCGACGGCTACAGCAGCTCGCCACTGCGCAAGCACGTCCCAGGCGTTGTGGAGCATACAGAGCGCCAAGACGTTGCGCCATCCGTCAGACGGCGAGGGCGACGGAGATGCTGCTGCTGTCGCTTGGACAAGCAGCGGCGATGGTGTGGCCAAGTCGCTCCGGAGCGCAGCAAAGAACGCGTCGCGGTCGCTCGGACGCTCGAACGCAAACAACGTCGAGAGGTCGGACGCGCAGCGCAAGTGCGCGCGCTGGTGCTCAATCGCCACGCGCACGCGCGTCTCCGTCGCAAGCAGCGCATTGTCGTCGTCGTCGTCGTTGGGACGTTGACTGCGCTTTGTGCTGCTGCGTGGTGTGACGCCACACTGCGTGAGCAGCACAGCAGCAACGTCAAGCGCCTCAATGCTCGCAAACGTCGTCACGAGACGCTCGAGGACGTGCTGGAGCCGCACTTGCGCCTGCGCGGCGACGTGCTGATAGAGGAACGCTGCGAGCTCGAGCACAAACTGCGCCAAGTCGGGAAAGAGACTCGCACGGTCTGCTGCCGCAGCGCTGCCGGCGTCGTAGAAGAGCTCGTCGTGGAGCAGCCGCACGACAGTGCACACGCACGTGTCGAGCATGAGCCGCTCGTTGTCGACACTCTTGACGTTCTCGACACTGTCGAGCTGCACGAGCGCAACGAGTGCGTTGTTGAGCGCAATGCGCTTGTACAGACGTCGCAGCGCCGCCACGTCGCTGTCTGCACGAGCGACGGCGCTCTGCTGGAGCCGCACACTGCGCAGTGCGCGCTGCTCGAGCGCTGCGCGGTAGCCAGGCGGCAAGCGCGTGAGCGCGTACGCAACGGCATCGGCTTGCAAGAGCGCGACGACGCGGTCCCACTCGCGGCTCTCCCACGCGACTTCGAGCTGCGCTTTCGGGGACTTGGCGAGCGTGTCGCCCTCCGCTGTGAGCGACCGCGTCTCAAGCACGGCTTCACAGGCGGCGAGGTAGCCTTCGAGCGTCGCGAGGTCGTCCGGTGCGAGCGTGATCGCGCCTTTGTCGTCTTCTGCGAGCTCCGCGGCGCGGCTGAAGCACTCGTACGCTTTCTCGTAGCCGTTGAAGCTAAAGTAGTAGACTCCGAGGTCGGTGAACGCGTCGAGCTGCGTCTGCTTCGTCACGCGCTGCGTCGCGTCGTCAAGGAGCGTCGCGTGGATGCTCTTGGCGATCTGCACGTGGCTCGCCATGAGGTCGCTCAGTGCCAAGTGGAAGCCCGTCGTGAGCTCATCGGCGTCACTGCGCGACGTCGCCGTGAGGTACCCGCTCTGCGCTTGGCTCACCATCGCACGGAGCGTCCAGCGGTGGTGGAGCAAGCGCGCTTCGTACGGCGCGAGCGTAATGTCCGCAGTGCACGCCGTCCGCGTTGTTGGTAGCGCGTCGCAGAGGTCGACGACGCCGTCGACGAGCAAGCGCTGGAAGTGCAGCGGCAGCGCGCGCTCGATCGTGGCGAGCGGCAAGTGCATCTGCAGTGCGACCTAGCGACCAGTCGAGAGAGAGAGAGAGAGAGAGCCGTGAGGCAGCTGTGTCGCTACGAGCGCGTGCCAGTGCAAGTGTATGGACGAGTGAATCGAGGACGCACCTGCGCAGCAACGAGGAGCAGCGCTTTGTAGCGTTTGTTGCGGACGTTGCCTTCGTCGGCGACGAGCTGCGCCTGGTCGAGGAACTCGCGGATGAGCTCGATCGCAGACGTTGCGCCGTGTGCGCCGCGCGCATTCTGCTGGCGCAAGGCGCTTAGCTACGCAGTGCGCATGCGTACATAGAGAGAGAGAGAGCGTATGTGTCAGGAGCGATCGCATTGCAACGCGCAGGCGCAAGCAGCACTTGTGCGTCGTACGTGACGCTGGAGCGCTTCTGGATGGAGTAGGAACTCGAACCAGGCGTACGACGGTGCGCTCGGTGGGATCTCGATGAGCGGCTGCTGGAAGATCGAGCGGTAGACGCCGTCGTCCTCGCTCGCGGCGTCACGCGACGGCCGCGGCGACCCAGGCATGAGCGGCATTGCGCTGCTGTCTGTTTGGCTCTGTTGTTGTGTGCGTGCAGCGTTTTCGTACTTTAGTGAGAGTCCACTTGCTCCCTTGCTTTCTTCTCGCTCTGGGTTTTCAAATGCAAATCTCTCACTCATTGGAGCGACAGCACGAAGACGAGCGACATCGCGTGCATCGCTGGACGCGTGTGTGTGCGAGTGCGAGCGACATCGCGTGCTGTGGGCAGAGCCCTCGCTCGCGCGCTTGCTGGTTATCAAGCGAGCGGCCAACCGAGCGAGAGAAGCGACTTGGAACCTCCGCCGCATCCATCCATCCGTCCATTCGTTCCTTCTATCGACGTCGTCGGTGTCGGTGTCAGTGGCTCCCCCTCGTAACCAAAGCACAGCAGCAGCGACTCAAACATCCACTAGCAAGCATGTCAGCGCGCAGCAGTGACAGTCGCGCGCCAACACCGCCGCAGAAGCGGAGCCGCACGAGCGCAAGTGGCAGCGCCAGCAGCAGCCGCGCAACGACACCAGTGACCAGCAAACCGCTGCCGCCGCCGTCGTCGCTCGCCGCGCTCACGGCAAAGAAGCCAGGAGGCTTGCGCGTCGACACGACAGAGAGCGCACTGCAGTGCATGGCATGCGGCGGCGGGAGCGCGAGTCGGAGCGACTTCATGGCGTGCTGCCACTGCCCGAACGTCTTCCACGCCAAGTGCGCGAACCTGCCGTCGGTGCCCGAAGAGGGCGACATCTTCTGCCGCTGGTCGTGCTTTGCGAACTTCCACAAGCTTGCGACAGCCGCCGCGGCGGCGACACAGCGCAGCCAGTGCGACTTCCCGCAGCTCGCCGTGCAGATCCAGCTCTTGCTGCGCGACCAGACGGCATCCGCGCCTCGCCACGCGCTGCCAGTGCACTACCACAGCACGAGCAACGGCAACGGCAGCAGCAATGGCCGCCGACTCGCGCCGCGTTCAGCTGCGACTGCTGCAGACGAGCGCCACGGAGACAGTGGCAGCAGTCGCCACCCAAGCGACATGGGCGACACGAGCTACAGTCGGCACCGCACGAGTGCGAGCGACCGAGCTGGCAGGACAGCGCGCCGGAGCGATCGCAGTGCGTCCCCGTCGCCGACGCGTGCAGCGAGCAGCTACAGCAGCCGCCGAGGCGCGAGTCGCGTGAGCCCCAACACAGTCGGCGCGCTCGATCTGGGCTTTGGTCGAGGTGCTGAGGCATTTGCACCGGCTGAGGCGACTGGTGCGGCAGTGCGCAGCAGCAGCCACAGCGCGATCAGAGCTGAGCCAGCGAGTATCAGTGGCGCAGCGTCGCTAGCGCACGCCCACACACTTCACGCCGTCAACGACGACCTGGCGAACAGTGGCGGCGGCCGAAGCGGTGCGTACCGAGCGAGCAGCGCAGCGCACCAGTCGTTTGACGGCGCGATTCGCGGCCGCCCGTCGGTTGACAATGCGAGTGACACTGGTGGCCCAAACGGTCGGTACCGGAGCAGCCACGCAGCGCCATCAGCGAGTGGCTCGGAGCGCGACCTGCGCTGTCGCGTCGCATTGAATGGCAAAGCGATGCGCTACGGTAGTGCATCAGGACCACCACCGCCGCCACCGTCGTCTTCAGCAGCAGCAGCAGGAGTATCGTCAACAGGACCGAGTGCGTCGACGCGTCCACTGAGCCACGCAAAAGAAGCCGACATCCCGTGGCTCAACCCGTTGGCGTTCCCCATCGGCATACACGAGCGCTTTGCGTGCCACGCGGACGACCTCAACCGCGTCTTCCGGATCGACCTCACGCCTGCGTTCGCAGACAAAGCGACGCACTTGTACCAGTCGGAGATCGACTTCTTCTTTCGGTGCGGCGCTAGACGACTGGCTCTGGTGCGTGCCGCGACGAGGGCGTTGTGCGCATCCTCATGCTCTCTCGCTCGCTCTCTCTCTTCTATGCTGGTGCAGGTGCTTTGAGTCGTCGGACGTGAGTCTCGTGATCAAAGGCATGGCGAGTGAGCTGAACGCGTGCATGTGGACGTGGCCGTTTGTGCTCGAGAGCGTCGGCGCCGACGCGTGCTTTGCATTCGAGCACTTTCAGTACGCGCGTGCGAGTCGCGATGGCGCGTCGCAGAGCAGCAGCAGTAGCGACCTTGAGTACGTCGGTGAGCTCAAGCTCTCGCTCGGCGCGTACTCGCAGTACCTCGACAAGTTCCTGTTGCAGCCAGTCGGGAGCGACGCGATCGTGCTCGAAGACCACGCGAAGAAAGAGCCTGTGACGATGCTCGCACGCGACAACGTCATTGCGCTCCACTCGCTCGTCGTGGCGCAGAGCTGCGCGAAGCTCTACGGCGATCTCAAGAACTCGTTCCAGTGGGACGTCTTTGCCGGTGGCATCCACTGCTTGCTCCAGTACTTGCCCGAGAGCTGTCGGAGCGACAAGTTTGCGAGTCCAGTGTTCCACTTTACGTTCCCTGGCGCGCGCGGCGCGCTGTGCGACCCTGGCAATGGCACGACCGACACGGCGTACCAAGTCCTCACCGGCTCGCTCGAGCTCGTGATCTTTGAGCGCATGGAGCCGCGCCATCGCGACGAGTTTGCGCGCATCCTCCGCCGCGCAGGCTACCACGTCGAGAAGAAGCCGATGCTCCAAGAAGCGCACTTGCGCGCGCTCAGGTGCGAAGACTCGCACACGCACACTCACACAGACGCCAGAGGCCTCTATCGCGTCTGTGCTAGGGTCTCTCTGCCTCTCTCTGTAGCTGAAGCTAACCCGCACGCATGGCTCTCTCTCTCTCTCTCTCTCTCGCTTGTCTCTGTGTCGCTAGCTCGGCTGGGTTTGTCTGGACGACTGTGAAGATCCACGACGGCGAGTTCATTCACATCAACAAGGTACGCGCAATGGATGTGCTGCACCGCCTGCAGCTCGCCTCTTTCGACGCGATGGAGAGCCGACGAGTGTCTGTCTGCCACGCAGGGTCGCATGCACTTTTGGCGCGCGGTGTCGCGGATAGCGCCGACGAGCGCTGCGACGGTGCCGCGCAGTGTGCTCGCGAACGAGCCGTGCGTGTTCTTGTCGTGGGAGTGGGTGTACCAAGGCGTTTCACAGCGCGGCATCTCGACCGAGTGTTGGGTACGTCGTTCTCTTGCCGATTCTCTTATGTGTGATCCGTGGACACCAGCGCCTTACGCCCCCACCCTTCGTGCACGAACAGTTTGCGATGAAGAACGCGAGCTTGTGCTCGAGCGGCTGGGCGTTCGATCCGCGCCGCGCGATCATCGAAGCTGCGAAGGTGCGTCGTCGCGCTGCCAGACTTGTGTCTTGTAGCGCGACAGCCAAACTGACTGGTTGGTTGCGCTCTTGCAATGCCGCTAGACTGGCGTCGCAACAGTCCGGTCTGGGCAGTTCCTCACAGCGCACCGCAGTGCACTGTCCCATGCGCTGTCGTTCGCATCTGGGTCGAGTGCCTCGGCTGTTGCGCGCATGCTCGATGCTGGCGCCGTGAGTCAGCGGCAGATGCAGATGGTGCTGTTCCTCGAGTCCATTCTCCAGTGCCTCAAGACGATCGTCGACGACGAGTACGACCTCGCGCTCGCAAAGGACGACAGCGAGGTCTTTGGCAAGCGCTTTGACGGCGAAGCGATGTGGAAAGTCGTCGACGCCGATCTCGTGACGAGCCGCGTGCACGACCCCAGTGCGTACGCGTGCGGCGTCTGCGGTCTCGAGCTCACGAACATCTACAAGCAGTGCCTCGGCTGCACGGCGTACGCGAGCACGTGCCAGCCGAACATGAGCTACAAGCTCTTTCGGCTCTGTCTGCGCTGTCACGCGCACCCGAAGCACCACCACTTCAAGCCCCGAGTGCTCCACGGCTACTTTGGGAAGATCCTGAGCTGCGAAGGCCACACAGGCGCGCCGCAGTCGGCGCTCGACCCCAACTTCTTTGAGTGCGCGTGCGCGCCGTCGCTCCCGTGCGGCTACTGCGGCGGCTGTCAGTCGTGCAGCTGCGTGTGCCACACGCAGTTCCAGACGCGCTTCCGCTTTACGTCGCCTGGTACGTCGACATGTCTTGTCTTGTCCTGCTGCTTGAGTCTATAGCTCCTGGTCGGCTGGGTCTGACGCCAACACTGCGTGCTGTTTGACTGTGTGCGTGTTCAATAGAGAGCCTCGATCGCTTGCGCTTTGACGTCGAAGAGGTCGTCAAGTTCCACAAGCAAGCTGCGGTCGTGGCGCGATGAGCGGTAGCGTGAGCTCACCCGAGCGCATGTAGGAACGAACTGTCACCTGCAAGCAAGCGAAGCAGGAGTTTGGGAGTACGATGCA